>JANAVB010023800.1:5679399-5716899 GCA_029216955.1 Iris pallida
TTTTATAAGGTGGGTAGGATGTGAGCCCCCTGAATTTTAGGGACTTTTTAAAATTTTCTAAATGAATTATTTTGATAATTCATTTTGATTTAATTATTTTGGATCATTAAATGCTCTTTTCCATGACCTTGATTTCTGGAGCATCAGAGATGTCAATCTCTGGAAACTTCCTTCACGAGTTTAGTAGATCAGATTATCTTCATTTTGATATATCATATTCCACTCAAACTTGTTGCATTGTGCTCTTTTTGCATCGCGCAACTTTCGGGTCAATTTAGGCTAATTTATCATCTGCCGTAAAACCTGATCCAACTTCCAATCTAATTTCAGGGCCCGACATCGGTCCAATCTAATCGATCAAATGTATGGTTTTGATCTATTTTGAGTCTACTATGCACGTGCCACCCAATTGATCTCCCGTGTGCTCCTATTTCATCCATGATTATAAATGATTTAAATTTGTAATTATGACTAAACCTAGCCCAAACTTGACCAAACTTGACCCAACACCCAACACAATTCTATGTAGGCCCCTCTCATAACTACCCAAACATCCTACACAAATTTTTCTTTCTACTTGTGTAGATAATTTATTATCTCTCTCCCTCTTTAATAAATATCTCTTCTCTCTCTTTCTATATATATATATATATATATATATATATATATATATATATATATATACATATATATATATATATATATAATCTCTACTCACACACACAAACTTACCCCTCACCCCCATCACCATCACACGACACACCGCACCCTCTTCTCCCTATGGCCGAACCCCTCCTCTCCCTCACCACAACATCATCTCCACCTCTTCTTCTTCTTCATACTCATCATCCCTACCACTCACCATCTTCATCATCACCACCTCTCCCTACTCCATGGTCGACCCCCTTCACTACCATCCAAGGCCGACCCCCTTGACAGCGCTCTACTGCCGATACTGCAGCGTAGGCTGGGCATAGCCTACGTATTCGTACCCTTATCCGGGTGGATTAGATTTTATTGAATTAATTTTAAATTATTTTCAATTAAAGGTGAGATTATCCAATGAGGGATTAAATTTTCTACTCCTTATCAACTAGGAGTCTCCACCTCCTATATAAGGAGAGCCCTTTTATACTTTTTTTGGAAATGTCATAACCCAAAATTTCCATCCAAAAGTGTCCATGTACCGTGTTGGTGTCCACCTTCCTCGTGTCAGCCTGTATTGGCCTCGGATCAGACCCCGGGAGTCGTTCTACGATAAAGTATTTATATATATCCATCTACCCTATCTATCCTCCGTGTCCGACATGCAGACACAATCTTGACTCCGTGACACGGAGGACACCCTGACACAACCCCCGACACAATGCAACCCAACTCGACACAGTCCCTAAACCTAACCCTAATCTTGTCCTAAAACCCGGCCTTCTGCCCTTCCTTGCCACTGCCCCTCCTCGCCGGAGTAGACGGCCACCGACATTTCCTTCTTGGCCCCCACCCCTGTTCGGCCTCCATCGCGAGCCCAGCCATCTTCCCGTTCGGCCACTCCGGCCAACCGTCCCTATCCCCATGCACCACCATCATCGCCTACAGCGGCCACCATCGTTGTTTCACCACCATCACCTACCACAGTCGACCCCGATCCTCCTCTCCCTTGCGGTCTCACAAGCCCAAACCCTCTTCCAGCAACAACCTCACCCCCACTTACCAGCTCTGGCAACCCCGCCGAGACGGATCTGTGCACCTCCCTTAAGCGCGGTCGTCCAGACACTCGAGCACCGCCATGTCGCGTACTGTGCCGTGTCTCACCACCTTTATCACCACCCAACTAGCTGCCCAACGATGGCGACCACCTCCTCCACCATCACTGTTCCTCTGCCGTCGAGCACAGCTCTCGACGCCGGTTGCGGTCACCACCTCCACTGAAAACCCTACGTCTGGATCTGAGCCACACCTCCGTCGTGCTCCTCCTCCACCGTCCCAAAGCTTTTTGGTGCCTCCGCCTTGCCGCGTACGGTCAACGCCTCCCCGCTCAAGTGAGACTCTCATCTCTCCGCTCCCATCTCTTTCACTATCTCTCACTCGCTGCTATCTCACCTTCTCTCTTCCCAAACTCTCTATCCCAATCCCTAATATCTTTCTCTCTTTCTTCCTTTTAATGCTTTGCAAAAATTAGGAGCTATGGTTCTCATGTGACTTCAGAAGCCCAGTAGCAAGAATGGGCCAGGCTATAGGATATTTAAAAATAAGTAAAATATTTTATTAGGTATGTTGGGCTTTTCTATATAAAAATCATTCAAAATTATTTTCTACAAATTGACTATAGGCCTCTTATATATTTAGCCTTATTAATAAATTGTTTTCTGATTTTATATGTACTAGTATGAATAATATATTAACTATTTTAACCATAAAAGTATTTTGATGGACTATAAATATATATATATATATATATATATATATATATATATATATATATATATATATATATATATATATATATATATATGTTAAAATTGGCTTTATATATATACTAGATAAATATGTTTTAAAGTGTGGCTTGGCCCTACCTGAATTTTCAAATTGGGGTTAGAACCCTTATATATATATATATATATATATATATATATATATATATATATATATATATATATATATATATATATATCAAAGATGTAGTTTTTGACCTATATATATATATATATATATATATATATATATATATATATATATATATATATATGTTAAATTGGCTTTATATATATACTAGATAAATATGTTTTAAAGTTTGGCTTGGCCCTACCTGAATTTTCAAATTGGGGTTAGAACCCTTATATATATATATCAAAGATGTAGTTTTTGACCTATAAATAATATATTCAGATTTAGCCTAAAAAGATTTGTCTAGATTTCAAATAATTATATAAGATATTTTGACTAAATAAAATATAGTTTCCTAATTATAGTAATAATCTCAAAGATAGTATAAGTATCTACTCTCCGCAAAATCCCTTTTATTATCCTCATTGACCGTGGCTAATAGTATTCTCTTGCGAAACTGGACTACCTTATATTGACCCTAGCTAATTGGACTGTTCTGGACTCGATGGAACAGTCTGTCCCATTATCGAAGGCCATCTTGTGAAGTTTTAACGCTGAAGTTAATTCTATGCCATTATGATCATCGTACCATACCAGGCACCACTATTCGGCAAGATATCATGCCACATTACTGTTTATTTAATTTAGCTCACATATTTCATGCATTTATTTATTATTTCTTTTCTACAAAATAAATTATGCTATATATTCATATTTAGATACAATTCTACTGTATAGTTCTATTTCCTGCTACTTAATTTTTTTATGCATATTAACCAAGATTTAAGAGACCACCCTTGTTTGGGTCACATTTATTGGCCTTGACACGTTTGTGCCACAAAGTCGCAAGTCACACATAGAACTCGGACATGCGTTGCCGGCTAGCTACCGATAAGTACAACAGTGTGATAGGGTTAACTGCTAATAGTATTTGCATGATTAGTTTGACTTAGCATTTAATAGAATTTATATGTGTCATGTATATGACATAGATAGGCATGGGTTTTTTTAGCATATGGGATACCATGTACATTACCTTTTTACCGTACGCTCCACCAACGATGCGGATTGACGACCCCTTTACTGTTACTGACGGCCCCTGTCATTCTACGAAGCGTTGTGCTCTTACTATTACTGACGGCCACTGTCACTTTACTGAATATTATGTTCTTAGGGCCCTGGTGCCCAAGTAGGGTGTCACGACCCGTACTCTATTTAGGGCCACGAGCACGTGGGTACGTCCAGCCTACGCCGCAGCATCGACGGTAGAACGCTGTAAAGGTTATCTAGAACATATAGTATCTAGGACACAATAATATAACCTGTCATCTCTACATGGAGGAATATAATCATAACTCAATCACATAATTCTAAGGAGGATAAGCACGATAATAAAGATAAAGATAAAGATAAAATAAATAGTCTGAAATAGTGCCGAGTCATAATCACAAGTTCAGAATTTAAAGACATAACACAAGATCCCAAATAAATGCTACAAGTCTCAAAGTATCAAGCTGGAATATAATCCAGAAAAAATCTAGCTAAACTAAGTCACTATAGGCGATGCGTCCTCTATGAGCACCGGATCTACAGGCAAGTCCTGGTTGTAGACTCCATTTATGCCAAACACGTTGTAGGTCGGGCAGTCTACATCAAAATCCTCTGAGAAACAACGAGGGTTTTCCTGTCAGGATATGAGCAAGTACAAACGCCAATAGCAGTTCTATATGAATTGACAAATACTATAAGAGACAATTATAATAAAATACAAAATAAAATGTCAAACTGGAAGTAAAAATAATAAAATTGACTGGATATCATGTCAGGGTGAGATATAAGGTAAAACTGGAATATAAACAGTGAAAAGTAATTTGAGGTATAATGTAAATATAAAAAGAAAGTTCCATGAGATATTAGAGCGTTATGTGATCGGCTTAGGTCAGGATCAGGTTGTTCCATTTGACTAGCTATCATAGGAAATGCATATATAGGGTCAAGCCGGCCAACCTGAAAAGCGAGCACAAAAAATATAGGATCTGGCTACACCTTACATGCAGTGAGGGTGGAGCCAGCACAGGAATAAGTGACAGGATGGGTATTGATCACATAACCTCTAATAACTCCCCAAATCCCCCGAATAATATAATAGATCCAACCATGACACGTCATGATACGAAATTTAAAAGCAGGGGGCCAGCCCACTCCCAAATCGGTGTCTATACAAGTACAAAAAATAAGATCGAACAATGTACTCATATACCAGGTAAAACCAGGAATAACATCTCATGACGAGATCCATGTCCGTGTACCCTGGTGTCGAGAATCAAGTAAAATACTACAAATGAATCGGATATAGTAGATATTAAGATAATTAAAACTATCAGGGAATTTACTCGCTTGCTGTCCTGAGCTGAGAAAATCGATACTACCAATCACTCAAATGAGCCACAAACGGTCAACTTGCACAACTGTAAACCCCTAAATTTCTACTTTGTTATTTTTTTATATAAATTGAGTATTTAAAATTTTTACTTGGTATTTGTACGTCGCACAGTCATATGGAACGTCGCGTACGAGTTCGCATTTTCGTATGTCTCGTCGAGTGTGAATATGTACGAGGTACATATTTTTGTAAAAACATTTTATTTTAAAAATCTTGTTTTTTCAAATAATAAATAATAAACATTTTCGATTACTTAAAGTTGTAAAATGCACCGCAACTGGAATTTCTAAAACCTATTTTTCATCATAAAAAGGTTATATAAATAGTAATTTGAAAAACCATGTTTTATACAAATATTTATTCCATATGAGGAGCATATATTTTTATTATTCATATATAATGCTATTTTCAAAATTAATTAATATTAATAATTTATTATTTGAAAAAGTATTTTAAAAATTGTGTTTTGATTTAAATTTAATTGATCATAATAATTTATATTTGAAAAGATTTTATTTTTATTTTAAATTGGTTTTAAAATAGTATGTAGCTATATTGGATTGGATTTGATCCAATTATTTTTAAGTTATTTGAACTAATTAAGATAATATCTACATGTGCTTAATCAATTTGGATTAAAATTTATATTATCTATTGGGGATTCAAATAAATCCTTATCCAACTGGGAATTCACACCTCCTATATAAGGAGAGGTACTCATCCACATATTTCTACCATTCACAAATCCCTCCAAATTTTTCTCTACAACGTGCGTTCATCGTGTCCGTGCCAACCCAAGCCAGCGTACATCGTGTCTGTGAATCTTATTCTAGCTTTAGTACAATTATCCGTGTCATGCCCGACATCCCGGACACGATGACAATGACGACAAAACCTCGCCATCATCAACCCAACCTCTACTACGCATCGCTCTTATCTCGGCCTATCGCCTCCACCACTGTCCCGACTTCCCACTCCGACCAGTCTTTCCAGCCTCCACAGCATCCCGCCGCCGTCGCCACCACCGCCAGCTGCGTCCCAGTCTCGATCCTGGCCAAATCCTCCCGCCACCATTACTACCATCTTTTCCAATTCTGGCCGCCATCCACCGAAAACACCCATCACCACCACCGACAAAAATCCCCACAACCACCTTTGCCACCGCTGTCACCACCATCGACCACCATCATCACTATAGATTCACTACCGACCACCACCATTGAACACCCCAAAGAAATCCAACCCGTCGTCGGACCACCACCCCCGCGGGCTACATCAAACTCCACCATCATCCAGAAATTAAAGAAGAAGGCAAAATCCTAACCCTAAACTCACCTGACCCCGGTCATGATCCGGTGACTGCCCCTGCCCCGATCAGCTGCCCAGGGTGCGCCCACCGTTGAGCCGAGATCCTCGTCTCTGCCGGTCGGATCCAGGCGTTGCCAACTTTGCTGCGCCATCACAGGAAATCCTGCATCCGAACCAGCACGGCCCCACCTCCACTCGTGGAGGGTCGAGCGCGCCGTCGAGGCCGGCCTCAGCCCGCATAAGATTTGCCCTCTCCGTCGTGCCTTGTCCAGAGCCGCCCGCACCATTGGCCACGACGCCGAGCTCTGCCTCTTCCGCCATCCTAGCCGCCACCTTCTTCCCAGGTGGCCGTGCCACCACCGGCGCCGCCTCCTCCCAGCCGGTCCCCGCGCACCACTCTCTGGTAATCCCCTCTTCAATCACTCTCTCTCTCTCCTCCCTTCTCGTTTCTTTTCTTTTGTTCTGTGGGAGAAGGAGCTTTCATCATGAGCTGTTATAGTTGGTCTTTGTGCTTAATTTTTACTTTATTATTATTATTTTTTATTTTTCTTTTCTTTCTTATGTTTGATTAGTAAAAAACATATAGGTTATTAATAATTATCATATTATTATTTATATTACCACCAGTGTATACAGCAGGTATATGTTTATATACATACAATATATATTATGATTATTGTAGGTATTATTATTGTTATTATTATTATTAATATTATTATTATGTTGCTAATATTATTTTCTAAAAGTTATACGTATAGTATAAATATTGAATTGGGCCTGGTCCCATATTATCTTCAAATTAGTCTTAAACCCTAAAAGTAATTTTTTAGATTATTCATTGATTACTAGAAATATTTTGACACGTGAGAAATATAGTTTCCAATTAATAAAACAATTTTTCTAAATATTTTCTAAAATATTTTTCTAAATTATTTTTTTACTAATAAAAATATAGTTTCTCTATCTAAATATTTTATTTTGCTAACTTAGTTTTTTGCCTAAAAAGATTTAGACTTTAAAGTACTTATCCAAAGCTATTTTAACTACCAAAATATATTTTAGGTATTTAAACATTTTTCTAAAAATAGTACAAAGCATCTTTCTCCGCAAATTTCCTATTTTAATATCAAGGTTGATCATTACTAAATTGTGCTTTTCTATTTCCTCGTAACTTGGGATCCTTACCCATTGACCCCGGCTATTAGACTACAGGACTTGACGGAACATCGCACCACACCAGATGACACACCAGGCAAGACACCTTTCCTTTACTGTTTAAATTTCTTGCTCAATATCATGCATATTTTTCTCTCCTTATTTTTAGCAAATAAAATATTATTCTTTCAAAACTATATATAGATGCAAATTATTATACTTTATGCAATTGGCTTAGAGTTAATGGACTACCATATGTTTAGAGCATCTCATAAACTGTCACAATGTGCCACTGGTTGTGTGTGAGTTGTGAGTCGCATATAGCTTCGGACTTGCGTATCGACCGTACATCGGTGCGTACAGGCCGTGCGTTAGGATATAACTGCTAATAGATTTGTGTAGAAGACTTGGCAGTTATTAAGGATTAAACAGTGTCGTGGAGACGACGTATGTATAGTATCATGGGGAGGGAGGAGACAATTATTAGCGTATGGGCTACATGTTCAGTACACACATAGATTTGGGCCGATAGTGTCTCGTATGAGCGTTACTTACTGTCCCGGGGCTGATAGTGACTCGGATGAGCGCTACTTTCTGTCCATGACCGATAGTGTCTCTTATGAGCGCTACCTTCTGCCACTCTCTCTCTCTCTCTCCATCTATGCTGAACACCTAAGCTCCTACGTAGAACGTTGTCTTCTAGAGTGCATTATTCTACCTAGAATGGTTAGGAACCTTTAATGCATGTATATTTTCTATTGAGCTCTTACTATGGCATGATATTATGTGTCTTGTTACGTCCCTCTGAGGACCTGGTGATCTCTCCAGGTGTGTGTTTTGTGATTTCTGCAGGGTGCTCTAGCTAAGGCCATGACTTGCGCTCTATTCCGTCGTGATGATTGCTCTTGGACTCGTCGTTTGCTTCGCTCAACCAAATTAGTTATTTGTATATTTATTTCTTATTTAAACTTGTTGGTAGTAGATATGTCTTCGTACAACGTTTGTGTAATGCTCCAGTCCCAAATATATAGGACTAAGTACGTAGACATGCCAGCTGTATACATACGAAGTACATTTGCCTTGTATGTGTACATAAGCTGTAAAATACAGTAAGCCACAACTAACTAATCTCATCCACAAAATAAAGGAATAAAAGATATCATATAATAAATTGTTTTGGTACAATATGTTGGGTGGAGACACATCCACTACCAACCAAAATAAAAAAGAAGAAGTACATGATATATAAAAGGCTAAGTGGAAGTAGCAAGGAGAAACCAAGTCACGTCATTTTCGAAGAAATGGAGAAGACCACGATCTCGGGTAGGATACCTGCAGAAGACATGAACACACACCAGGGGAATAACCAGGTCCTCAGAGGGACGTAGCAAGATACAGGAAGAACAAGCTAATATGAACTGTCAAAATAATAATAATATGCAAGACTCTCCTAGACACCAATATGCAAAAGGGAATGCTAACCATCTATTTTGCAATTTAGAGGACAACTTTCATGCGCATGGATAGAATTTTAGGCTATAAGTACGCAACTGGCATCCGGTCATATGTATCCGGCCGTACGTCCAAAACGTCATAGGGTATCTACAAATATATCGCCATAGTTCCTTTCGAAAATTATGGGTTACCTATTTGGCTTCCCATACGCACTAGCGACTGTACTCCTCGAATATTTCCCACACTGTCCAAGTCATGTCCATAACTCGTTCAATTTTATAACTGCTTGAGTCTCTAAACCATAGTCATAGCAGTTACGAATATCTACCTTCGCATGACTTTAGAGATAGCTAATCAATATATAAGCCGTGCCCCTAATAAAATGCCTCAAACCGTGTAGTGTAAGTGTCATGGCCAGCGAAGATATAAAAATATCCCACAATAGGAGGGTAGTCCACTACAACTAAGTTAACATGCATATAGTAAAGTAAAACGACTAATAGAGTCGTTTGCACCCAAGTGTGGCTTGGACGCGCAATTTATAACAAAGAAAACTAACAATATGAAACAAAATAAATAATACAAAAAATAAATAATATGACAGTAAATTAGCAAGGTATACTTGCCTGTTGCGACGCCTGCTGAGCTGCCTGGTGTGGTACAATAAAGGTGGCACAAGATCGACTTTGGTGTACAACTACGCAAAAGAGCCTCTGTTGATGACACAAAGTATTCCATCGGTCCAGAATGGTCAACTTAGTTAGGTTTGACATAATGAAGTGCAGAATTGGAGAGGAAATAGGAATGACGGGATTAGTCATAGTCAAAAAGATAGACGGAGGATAGTGGATAAATAATATATATACTATTTATAATCCTTGAAAATATATATTTACTAGTAAAATAATTTATAGATAAATACTGAAAAGTATAAAAAAAAATAGTTTTAGGCAAAAACTCTAGATTTATATAAAAATGAAGTTGAGATAGAGAAACTATATTTATTTAGTAAAAATATTTTAGATAGTATTTGAGAAATACCAAAAAAAATTTATTTTATAATTTGTAAAAATGCATTTTTATTGATCAAATATTTCCATATACTTTATGTAGGAAAATGTAATTAAATAATATCTCTAGATGTTTCGAAATCCTATTTTGGAAAATAAGTATAGGGTCAACCCTATATAATATTTGTATTTACTAGTAATACAAAAATTATTGGTAAAAATAAAACTAAAATTTTATATGTAATTATGGATTAAGAAAATCTAAAAGTAGCAAATATCTTACTAATAATAATATTATTAAGAATAAGAATAAGAATAGTAATATTACTAATATTGGTATTAATTTTTAAGAGAGAAAGAAACAAGAACAAAACAAATGGTAATAATAATAATAATAATAATAATAATAATAATAATAATAAAACAACAATTAAATAAATAAAAAGAAAACAATTAACAAAACAACAAAATAAAAATACTTTTAATAATAATAATAATAATAATAATAATAATAATAATAATAGTTTACAGTAGCATTAGCTGCTGTTTCATTTAATGTGCAGAGAGTGAGAGAGAGGATAAGGAGAAGAAAAAGAGTAAAGAGAGGGGAGCGGAGAGGAGTGAGGAAGAGAGAGAGTTTGAGCGAGAGAGAGAAAGGTGAGGGAAGAGAGAGGAAAATCGGAGAGAGGAGGGGGGCTCGAAAGAGAACTGAAGGCGGAGGAATGGAGGAAAAGGAGGAGAGCGGAGGGGTGCGGTGGTGCTAGGCCGCGGCGGACGCGACAACTACGGGCGGAGGGTGCGGCGCTGGTCTCGGCTGCAAGGGGCGACGCACGACGTATCGCGGGAGGCTGAGCAACGGGGAGTTGAGTGCGGCAGAGCTCGCCGGTAAAGGAAGCCAGGGCGGAGCGGTGCGCTAGCTCAGGTGAGGTCCTAGGATTTTGGTTTGTTTGTTCTTCTTCTTGGTGATGGTGGTGCTGAACTTTGTGGGTTTTGGGTTGGGGGCGATAGGAGGATACGACGGCGATGGTTGAGGTGGTGTTGATGGTAGGGTTGTGATGGTGATGGGTTGGCTGGGGACAGCGGTGCGGCGGCGCCAGACACAACGGGTGGTCGTCGGCCTGGGTTGGCCGGCCGGTTGGTGGCGGTGGTGATGATTTGGAAAGGTGTGATGGCCATGGTCGTGTTGATGGCTACGAGGGACGGTGGCGGTGGTGTTTCGATTTGGGTTTTGATGATGACCGGGATTTCTTGGGTGCTGGTGGTGGCGCCACGACGAGGTCGTCGGTGTGGCAAACGGGGTTGTGAAGCGGGGGACAGGTGGTCGGTGACAGAGCTGTGGTTTCAAATTGGAGGTGGTGATGATGGTGACGGGGCAACCCGTGGTCGGGGATGACCGAACGACGAGGGTGGTGATGGCGGAGGAGTGCAGTTCTGCCATGGTGGCGAGGCAGTGCTGGTTTCCGACGGAGGCGAGGGGAAGCGGTAAGGGAGTCGGGGAAGGGATCCAGGGGTGGTCCGACCAAATTTAGTTAGGTTTAGGGTCAGGATTTATTTGTGTCGGAGTTGTCGACACGGAGGAAAATTTGTATTTTGTAAAATATAGAATAAGAAATTGGATGGAGGACATGGACACGATGCACGCACGTGTATTTATGGAGAATTTTGTGGAATAGTATTGTAGAGAAAACAATGGGGAGTCTTCCCTATTTATAGGGTGGAGAAATCCTGGTTTGATAAGGAATAGGAATAGTTTAAAAACTCCCTCTGATAATCACTATTAATTCAAATTAATTTTAAAACAAATCCAAATCAAATCCAAATTTATATTTATATAAATTTGATTTTCTGAGAATAACTTCAATAAATTTAAATCATAATTTAAATCATAATACTATTCAAACATTAATTATGATTTTCAAAATATCCTCATAAGCAATAAAAAATTAAAAATAAATAATTTTGAAAATTACCATAATTATTTAACTACTAATATGGAATATCTTTAAAATACTTTTTCAATAAATTTTAGATAAAAATAATTTTGAAAATTATAATAAGTATTCAAATATTTGGAAATAACTTTTTTTTGATAATTGGATAAAACAGTTAGTACTTCGAAAAACCAAAGTGGGCGTGTAATAAATTTCCTGTCTCTCGCACACAAATAATATACATAAAATAATACTCTTCTAAACTACTACTTATATTTATACGATAAAAATAAAAATAAAATAAAATAGTATTTTGGAGATCTTGACGCGCTTTCACAACCTTTTTAAGTAATTAAAAATAATTATCATATATTATTTTGAGAACTACCTTCATAAATAAAATCTATAATCAAAAACCGTTTCTAAAATATATACCTCGCACATATTCGCACTAGACGAGCAATTACAAATCGCGACGTACAATACGCAAAATAAAAATTAAAAAAATATAGTAAAAATTTGGGGTTTACAGTTTGTACAAATGACTATTTGATTGTATCATTAAAACTTCATAATTGTGGATAAGATTTAGTTTGAGCATGGCTTTCTACATTTTATAGCTTATGTATACATACGGGCTTTTCATTTACTCGTATGTATACAGCTGGCATGATACGTATCTAGTCCCAAGTATTTTGGGACTGGGACGTTACATGTTTTTATGGTGGCCCATGCAGGTCAGTTTGCCGTTTCGGTTACATGACTGTACCGAACGGGCCTGCAATGTAGGATAAGAATCTAGGAATCTCATCCACATACTTGATCACCTTCCTTGACCTTCCTTGATTTCTATATTTCGACTCCCGTGGCCTCCCTTGATTTTTGTATCTTGCTTGAACTCTTTCTACCAACACCCTATCATCTCTTGCTTAAACATGGGTAGAAAGATGACTACACTACTATAGACTTATTGGTCAACCCTATGGCTAGAAGGATTACATTGACAATTAAACATTAACCAAGTTATAAATGCATTTTTCTAAAAAGTATGATTTTTTAAATAGTAAATTCTAAGTTCGGTGGTAGCGATATTACCAGCTTCGAGAGATAAAGAAAGTTTTATTTTTGAGATTTCCAAGTAGTGATCACCAGAGGATTGATAGGATTTTATTATACTGCAGGAAAATATTGAAATCTATGCACAATTGATTTAAGAAATTGTTTTGATTTTTGAATTTTTGATATTTATGATCTATTGGATTATAGCTATACGTCTTTGAGCAAATATAAAACTGATTTGATTTTCAAGTTGTGATATTTATGATTTATTGAGTTATAGTTATACGCCTTTGAACAATTATAAATTTGGTTTGAAAATGATCTTACATTTTAAAAGTAGCCGTAGAAATTATTCTCGTACAACTTACGATTAGTATGTTTCTTAAATTTCAAATTTTAAGTGGAAGCAGCGACTTTTAAATTTTGGTTTAAAATATTTTGGAAGATATAAAGATAACATTTGAGGAAGATTTTTAAATTTTAAATTGTGTCCTATGATTTATGATTTACAAAACTATTTAGATTTTAAGTTAAAAAGTTTTGATTAGGATTATCAATAAATTGGTAAAGAAAAAAGGGGAAACGAGTTTTATTTATGAAGGTTTTAGAAAATATGTATGGTTTATTGAAGAAAAAAATCGATGTGAAAAAAAAAAACCCGAATGTTTTTAAATCATGTTTTCGGATTATGGTTGATAAGTGCATTAAAATATTAAACTTCAATTTTGAGATTGCTTTTTAATATGATAAGAGTTTTTCTAGAGTTATTGAAAAATTTTGGGTTTTAAAATTTTGATTGATTATGAAATTTTTATGGATTCGTGAATTATGAACTCTTGATTTCAATAGTTGGATTTAAACGTTAAGTTTTGGAAAATGTTAGTAGTAACATGGTAAAAGTTTACTTTGAGATTATTAAAGGAAATTAAATTGTTAGCCATGGTTTAATTGAACAGCTTAGAGTAAATACAATTTTGGTGGTTTAATTTTTTTTAAATTTTATTGAGAAACTTTTGGAGGAAACTCCAGTTAAATTTTTTATTTGTAGGCCACTAAGATAACTCTAATGATTTAGGAGTATTCCATACTAATTGCCATATCCCTCATGACCGTGGTAGTAGTATATACTTTAGTCATCTACCAAATTACATGACTGTACCTCTATCTTGACACACGCGACCTTTCCTCAAATCTAGATCTTTTATGGTGCCTTCCAATCGTTTAAAATTGGGAAGATGATATGATTGTTCATTGACAGTATTCATCTAATGGACTATCTTCTCTCTAGGACCGTGTCCCTAAATTATTTTTATGGGAGACCTTAAATGATTTTATTTCATGCTTCAACATGATCTATTTTATTTTCGTATGAGTTGTCACCTTAATGAACTCCCACTTTCTATTTTTTTGACCTTTTGAAGTCCCTTACCATGACTTGGATATTTGGAGCACAACACTAGACTTTTCCTTCCAATAACTTTCATATGCAAGACCTAGACGAGCCTACCTTCATGTAGGTATATCATGTCCCACTAAAATACGTCCTTTTGTGCTCTATTTGCTTGATACGACCTTCGAGTCGTAAGGACTAAACTCAAATCTTTACCACTAAAACTAATATATTTTCTAGCCTGCGGATAAAGACTCAACGTTGACTAATTCTTTCCACCCGATGTGTGATTGTGTTCTATCCGACTCCTTAAAATGCTTGACTTGTGCTTTACCTTGATTGCTTGACCCATTAATCCTTTACACTACTAGTTTAACTCTTGTAAGTTTGGTAGAATACCTCACGACCTAACCAATATTTTGTGGACCACATTGATAGGTTCACTTGGACCATAGAATTCAGTGGACCCTAACTTATCTAGTCCACCAAGCCGACTGTATAGGCCCAAACTTTGGGCAAGACTTAGATTTTAAAGGATCTTGGACTAGTTAATTTCCTTCATCATCCACTGCTTATATTTTGACTATCTTATGTTGCTATTATAGTCTAGTTTTGCAAGCTTACTCATTATCGAGCTTGTTCGTGACATATGTTATAGTGGGCGCCCACTAATACATTGTCTAATCAGAACCGACGTATTATGATCTGATCAACCATAGTGCACTTGGTTCGCTTTTTGTATATTGTTCAACATGGATGGAGACATAGTTAAACTTGGCCTAGAGTCTCACCCGCGACTGCCTTGACAATTCTTTTTGGAACTTATTCAGTCGTCTTTGAACCACTCATTCAAATTCGATAATGTCTTCTTTGAACAGTTTATTTTTGCCTTTCACCTGTTTTAGAAAGACAAACACCCGTACTTGATATTCTCTTAGTTGTCCACTGTCTATTGCCAAGATAAGATAGCCAGTTACCAACCAATGTGACTGTAACCCCATCTTGAATTAATCGTCCTCCTCGTGGCACTAGATTCATTATCACGACTTCTAATCATTCTTGAGACTTAAGAATGATTCAAATCATTTCCTTAATCAAATCTAAACCCAGACGACCATATTTTCTCAAGGAACCATACCTCCAAGACCCTAAGTTATTCTCTTTGATCCACCCAATGCCTTATTATTTCTTGAATTGTGTTATCATGATTGGTTTAGCTAGCGATCCTCGTCCATTACCATATTCGTGAATTATTTTCCTATTTAACGAATTCATGACTTTCTAATTGCATATTTATGTTAAACACCGCTTCCTTGCCTCGCCAAATGAATTGTTCATACTTTCTTATCGTTAAACTCTTGTACCGTACCTATTCCTAAATTTCGAGGACGAAATTCTTGTAAGTTTGGTAGGATGTAAACCCCCTAAATTTCTACTTTAATTTTTTTATATAAATTAAGTGTTTAAAATTTTTACTTGGTATTTGTACGTCGTATAGTCGTATAGGACGTCGCGTAGGAGTTCGCATTTTCGTATGTCTCGTCGAGTGCGAATATGTGCGAGGTAAATATTTTTGTAAAACTATTTTATTTTAAAAATCTTGGTTTTTTAAATAATAAATAATAAATATTTTTGATTACTTAAAGTTGTAAAATGCACCGTATTTGGAATTTCCAAAACCTATTTTTCATCATAAAATGTTATATAAATAGTAATTTGAAAAACCATGTTTTATGCAAATATTTATTCCATATGAGGAGCATAAATTTTTATTATTCATATATAATGCTATTTTTGAAATTAATTAATATTAATAATTTATTATTCAAAAAAGTATTTTAAAAATAGTGTTTTGATTTAAATTTAATTAATCATGATAATTTACATTTAAAAAGATTTTATTTTTATTTTAAATAGGTTTTAAAATAGTATGTAGCTATATTGGATTAGATTTGATCCAATTATTTTTTTAGTTATTTGAACTAATTAAGATAATATCTACATGTGCTTAATCAATTTAGATTAAAATTTATATTATCTATTGGGGATTTAAATAAGTCATAATCCTAATCCAACTGGAAATTTCCATCTCCTATATAAGGAGAGGTACTCATCCACATATTTCTACCATTCACAAATCTATCCAAATTTTTCTCCACAACGTGCGTGCATCGTGTCCGTGCCAACCTAAGCCAGCGTGCATCGTGTCTGTGAATCTTATTCCATCTTCAGTAAAATTATCCGTGTCGTGCCCGACATCCCGGACACGACGACAATGACGACAAAACACCGCCATCATCAACCCAACCTCTACTATGCATCGTTGTTATCTCGGCCTATCGCCTCCACCACTGTCCCAGCTTTCCGCTCTGATCAGTCTTTCCTGCCTCCACAGCATCCCGCCGCCGTCGCCACCACCGCCAACTCCGTCCCAGTCTCGATCCTGGACAATCCTTCCGCCACCATTACCACCATCTCCCCCAATTCCGGCCGCCATCCACCGAAAAATCCCATCACCACCATCGACAAAAATCCCCACAACCACCTTCGTCACCGCTGTCACCACCATCGACCACCATCATCACTATAGATTCACCACCGACCAACACCATTGAACACCCCAAAAAAATTTGACCCGTCGTCGGACCACCACCCCGCCGGCCACATCAAACTCCACCATCATCCAGAAATTAAAAAAGAAGGCAAAACCCTAACCCTAAACTCACCTGACCCCGGCCATGATCCGGCGACCACCCCTGCCCTGATCAGTCGCCCACGGTGCACCCGTCGTCGAGCAGAGCTCCTCGTCTCTGCCCGCCGGATCCAGGCGTTGCCAACTTCGCTGTGCCACCGCAGGAAACCCCGCATTTGAACCAGCGCGGCCCCGCCTACTCGTGGACGGCCGAGCGCGCCGCCGAGGTCGGCCTCAGCCTGCTTGAGATTTGCCCTCTCCGTCGCACCTTGCCCAGAGCCGCCCGCGCCATCGGCCACGACGCAGAGCTCCACCGCTTCTGCCATCCCGGCCGCCGCCTTCTTTCCAGGTAGCCGTGCCACCACCGGCGTCGCCTCCTCCCAGCCGGTCCCCGCGCGCCGCTCTCTGGTAATCCCCTCTTCAATCACTCTCTCTCTCTCTCCTCCATTCTCATTTCCTTTCTTTTGTTCTGTGGGAGAAGGAGCTTTCATCCTGAGCTGTTATAGTTGGTCTTTGTGCTTAATTTTTACTTTATTATTATTATTATTTATTTTTCTTTTCTTTCTTCTATTTGATTAGTGAAGAACATATAGGCTATTAATAATTATAATATTATTATTTATATTACCACCAGTGTATACAGCAGGTATATGTTTATATACATACAAAATATATTATGATTATTGTAGGTATTATTATTATTATTATTATTATTATTATTATTATTATTATGTTACTAATATTATTTTCTAAAAATTATACGTATAGTATAAATATGGAATTGGGCCTGGTCCCATATTATCTTCAAATTAGTCTTAAACCCTAAAAGTAAATTTTTTTTAGATTATTCATTAATTACTAGAAATATTTTGACACGTAAGAAACATAGTTTCCAATTAATAAAATATTTTTTCTAAATATTTTCTAAAATATTTATCTAAATTTTTTTTTACTAATAAAAATATAGTTTCTCTATCTAAATATTTTATTTTGCTAACTTAGTTATTTGCCTAAAAAGATTTAGACTTTAAAGTATTTATCCAAAGCTATTTTAACTACCAAAATATATTTTTAGGTATTTAAACATTTTTCTAAAAATAGTACAAAGCATCTTTCTCCGCAAATTTCCTATTTTTAATATCAAGGTTGATCATTACTAAATTGTGCTTTCCTATTTCCTCGTAACTTGGGATCCTTACCCATTGACCCCGGCTATTGGACTACAGGACTTGACGGAACATCGCACCACACCAGATGACACACCAGGCAAGACACCTTTTCTTTACTGTTTAAATTTCTTGCTCAATATCATGCATGTTTTTTTCTCTCCTTATTTTTAGCAAATAAAATATTGTTCTTTCAAAACTCTATATAGATGCAAATTATTATACTTTATGCAATTAGCTTAGAGTTAAGGGACTACCATATGTTCAGAGCATCTCATAAACTGTCACGATGTGCCACGGGTTGTGTGTGAGTTGTGAGTCGCATATAGCTTCGGACTTGCGTATCGACCGTACATCGGTGCGTACAGGCCGTACATTAGGATATAACTGCTAATAGATTTGTATTGAAGACTTGGCAGCTATTAAGGATTAAACAGTATCGTGGAGACGACGCATGTATAGTATCGTGGGGTGGGAGGAGACAGTTATTAGCGTAGGGGCTACATGTTCAGTACACACATAGATTTGGGCCGATAGTGTCTCGTATGAGCGCTACTTACTGCCCCAGGGCCGATAGTGACTCGGATGAGCGCTACTTTCTGCCCATGGCCGATAGTGTCTCTTATGAGCACTACCTTCTGCCACTCTCTATCTCTCCATCTATGCTAAACACCTAAGCTCCTGCGTAGAACGTTCTCTTCTAAAGTGCATTATTCCACCTAGAATGGTTAGGAACCTTTAACGCATGTATATTTTCTATTGAGCTCTTACTATGGCATGATATTATGTGTCTTGTTACATCCCTCCGAGGACCTGATGATCTCTCCAGGTGTGTGTTTCGTGATTTCTGCAGGTGCTCTAGCTAAGGCCATGACTTGCGCTCTATTCCGTCGTGATGATTGCTCTTGGACTCGTCGTTTGCTTCGCTCAACCAAATTAGTTATTTGTATATTTCTTTCTTATTTAAACTTGTTGGTAGTGGATATGTCTCCGCCAAACGTTTGTACAAATGACTATTTGATTGTATCATTAAAACTTCATAATTGTGGATGAGATTTAGTTTGAGCATAGCTTTCTATATTTTACAACTTATGTATACATACGGGCCTTTCATTTACTTGTATGTATACAACTGGCATGATACGTATCTAGTCCCAAGTATTTTGGGACTGGGGCGTTACAACAACAGTCTCCTAATGCTGAAAAAAATATTTCCAACGTTCTCATAATAGTCAAATTAGCTAGAATAGCCTACCCATAAGTCCAATTCTGGATACAGGGGCAAAACGTTAGTTTTAGGCCAAAATGATGTCCGTCGTTGGACTCACTTTGCATCGAAAAGTGTGCCAGTATATACGGTCTCTAAAGTCATCAAATAATATGTCTACGGGTCCAGTTTGACAAGACAAACCCAACTGTATGTCCAAAGTTGGATTCCGGTGGACCGTGCACAAATTTGCCCGTTGGATCGGGTCGCGAGCCCACCAAAATAGCGTTCCGGTCAAACTTCTTAGATTCGGACCAAACTTGGCATACAAGACCCAAAAAATGATACGGTCCTATTGGCGAAAGTTTCGTCTTGAGATGACGAACATGCACAAAGTAATTTACAAATTTACAAACAGGCTGATCCGGTAAATTTTGACGGATACGCATCAAATTCGTCGTGCACACGCAACCAATTTGAATTCCGTCAAAGCTCACATGTCCGCGAAGTCGATACGCACCTTTCGATGCCTTCGGTTCACGACCACGCCGTCCAATTTGTCGGGGAGCACGTCGTATCGGGACAATTTTTCCAAAAATTCAGTTTTCGAAAACAGTTTTTTCTCGTTTTTAGAAATAGATTTTTGTGGCGCATGGTTAATAAAATCAGAAACTAAAAGATGAGTTTTAATCTCGTATATATTGTCTACGAGGCTGTTCAAATGGTTTTCCAAGACTCGCAATGTTCTGGTCGCAAATCGACTGCCAAGTTGGTGTTTTGGGACAGTTTTAATGTTCTATTTTTTGTGGTTTTTCGACAACTTCGTGTCGATTTCCTGGACAACGGGCTTAGCTATAACCGAATCTATTTGTCAGGGTTCCAAGAGGGTTATATCGAATGCACGTAGAAATTTACGGATCTCGATTTGATCGAGCATGTGCGTAGAAACAAGACGAGAAAACGGGGTACCTGGAAGTTCGGTTCTGCTGTGTGTTACCACACACGCGCGCGTGTGTCCGGCGGCGTTGGCCGTCCTCCGGTTATCGTCGGCCACGCAGGGTCGTCGGGAACGTCGGGGGTTAGCGCGGCTAGGGTTTGGACGAAAAATCTTTCTCTCTCTCAACCTCTCTCTATCGTATATATAGGGGAGAAAAAACTCGGGTTTGGCGCGCGCGGCCCATGGGTGTGTATATGGTGCTGTGCGTATGTGTGTGGTTGCTTTTTGGGTTTTATTCTTTATTTTCTTTTTTCTTTCTTTCTTAATAGTTATATATTATATATATATATATATATATATATATTATATATTATATATATATATATATATATATAAATATATTACATCCATACATACGCTCTGACATATAAATACACACATACATACAATACATTATATATATTAATTTATTATAAAACCATTAGCTAACCACCTAACATAATATATTATTTATATAAAAAAATCTCGTTTTCATTTCCTATTAATATAAAATTTATATATACATATATATATATATATAGATATATATATATATATATAATTATATATATATATATATATATATATATATATATATATAATATTATATATATAAATAATATATATATAGATATATATATATTATATATATATTTTAAATTATATAATATATATATTTTTTTAATATATATATATAGATAGTATATATATATATATATAGATATATAAGAAAATAATATATATATATAGATATATTATATATATATATAATATTATATATATATATAATCATAAATCCTAATATTTGTACAAAAATTGATTGTATTTATAAATAAAAAGTAATTATTTTATATTCTAATTTATTAAATATTAAAGTTTTATAATTAAAAAAACTCTATTGTATATATATCATATCTTAAAAAAATATAATTATTTAACCATCAAGATAACACACAATATTATATTTAAACAATATTAAAATAATGAAATAGTAAAATGACCAAAATGGCCCTATCTAGGATAGTGGGGGTGACAAATCTACCCTCCTAAAAAAATTCATCCTCAAAATTAGAGTAAAGTAGCACAAGAAACACAAGCAAGAAAAAAGTGAATAATACCTCAAGACTCGAAGAGATAAAGGTAACGCTTGTAATGTCCCGCTCCGCATGAGGCATTGGTTGGCTTGTTAGATGCTATCAGAATGTTGGACTGTGACTTATGTTGGGGATCAAGAGAACCGAGACTGATACAGTCTCTTAGATAGCTGAACAGTTTGAGCATTGGAACGTGGCTCGCTAGTGGAGCTACGCTTAGGGAAAATATGTGCAATCAGAATAGGAAGACTCTTTTATGCAAGTGAGTGGAACTGTCCTTCCTCCTCCTTACTTCTTCATACTTAATAAAATGGAGTAATGTGATGCTATGAATTGTCCCTTATAAGCAATGAAAGAATGAATAAATATCCTTATGAAATGAATGAATGTTATATTCCTTGTCGAAAGGAATGATATGAGAAACGTTGCAATGAAGCAATAAAAGAGGAATAATAAAGCATGTGATCGTTGAGATCACCAAATGAAATAATGGTAATGATGAAATGAATAAGTCATTGAATATGACTTAATGATGCACTGTTGCCTTTACTTTCTTTAATATATTTTACCATACGATTTTGTTCACAATCGAGTCGGACACGCATTCGCATGGTCATGGACAACTTGTATACAATATTTTTTCGTTTTAATTTTCTCGAACGATACCGGGGCGCCGGGACCGATTCAGCCTAGAAGGGAATAATGATGAGTGTTATGGGAGCACGGATAAGGCGGGGTGGCATAGAGGCTCGCCACCTACTATGCTGACCGCATTATCTTGAAATAAAATAAAAAGAGTCCATATGGTTTAATAACACCAGTGACCATGTAGTCAAGATGCACGCTAACGAATGTTGTGCAGGGAGAGTAAGTATATCTACTAACCTATGTTTGATACAGGTACGAGAAGTTGACTATCGGTAAACATAATTGTAATATTATTATGTTGGTTCAACTTGCCTACTTAACATGTTAAATAAAATGATGCCATGTTGTTGACTTTAAATAAGAAACTCTATAACATGCTCAACATGCTAAATACGAATTGCTAAGCATTGCCTTTTAGAATATTGCTATAACTTATTGAACGATAACACCAGGTATGCTAAACGATGCCTTCCAGGAATATTTCCATAATATGCTCAACGTGTTAACTCAATTTTGCTTAGATGATGCCATGCACAAAGAAATGTTATATTATGCTATAACATATTTACTTTAATGTTTCTGCTCAAGAACTGTAAACTGATGCTAGGCCCAAGTAGAAAGATCATTCTATTAAATGCTTGCTAAATTGACCAGTTAGTGTTGGTTTAGGCGAGTGGGTTGGATTCTGCTCGCCAGTACATAGATAATGTACTGACCTACATTTTGTGGGCAGGTGCTCGTACTTGGGATGTTCTACACACGAAGATTGGCTTGATTGGTCCTACAGCATCGAAGATTTGTTGGGCATACAGAAGCTCTCCTTATACAAGATGATGTCTTTTGTTTATAAAGGTCATAATATATGGAACATTGTAATCAGTTGTACCAGTGAGTTGTAAGCCAAGTCGGTATATCGAATTGTAATCCAATGTATTAAAGTATCAAATGTAAGCTTTATAGCATTGTTCTGTTGGCTTTCAATGTAAAGTGAGATGTGTTGTAAGCATCTTACTTCAATACACGTCTTGTACTCTTCTTCAATTATCAATAAAGAGAATAAAGTTTTATATATATCTCTCTGTGACTGCAAGTTATCTTCTCATTTCTGCTGTTACAAATCAAATGATGTGTTCCCGTTCGATAACAAAGAAAGTCCTCGTTAACTTCAATTTGTCTGCTTCTGTCGCTGCAATGTGTTCCTATTTGGAGAAAATCAATTATGTACCATCTTTGCCTTGTACAAGTGCAATACCAGACTTGTACGGCATCACGCCCTAGCGAGGACGATCGATTCCAAGAGATGAATATGTGAATAAATGACTCTACGAAGCGGGGCATGACAAATTGGTATCAGAGCACGACTTTTCGTCCTTGGTCTCTTCTTTGATTCGTTTCAAATCAAAGTTACATCGATGATTAACCAAAGTTGCTTCCGCGGTCACTCAACGTTGCTTCCGTAATTAAATTAAAGATTGCTTCCGCGATTATGTTGTTGTTATTCTGTAATCATCCTATGTTGTTTGTGTCTGAAAGTTCGTTGACCCTCTTGACTGCCCACTGGATGTTCCATACAATAAGTCTATATACATTGTGATGCCCCTGAATGAATGATTGTTATTGGTTTGGACACAAATAACCCAATAATGACTCGATGCCATATTATGCTATAGTATAAATGTTGTTTGGAATGTGGGAATAAGGAAAAGCGGCTATGTATGTTGTAACTAGTTGAGAATTTCATGTGACGTTGGAAAAGAATTATGAATAGGGTAATTCATGGATGAGTTCAACGGAACTGGTGAGTTGGCTCATGTGTGCTGGCTAGTGCTTTTGAGACCCTAAGAATATTGGCTTGTGATATTGAGACCCCAAGATGTTGGCTAAGTGTTGTGATCATTATAAATCATGAATGTCCTAAATATATTTGAGTTGGTATTATTTAAGGAGTGGTATATTGCCTCTACCACCTCAGAACGAGATGTATGTTGACCCTTTCTATATGATAGCAATGAGACTATCTGTAGGTACTGGGTAGTGCCGAAACTTAGTTGGGAGTCATGTACTGTTGCTAGATGACTCGAGTATCCCTTGACAGTAATGTTATCCTGGGTAGCGAGAATTCTAGAAATTGTAATGGGTGGCTTAGTTGGAAATTATTTGGTCGAGTGATGACTCAGACTAGTAAGACGGTTAGTATACTATGGGTAATGTGGCCGAGCATAATGTGGCTGAGCATAATGCTCTCATTGGTCTCCAGTTAGCGCAACAGTTAGGGGTGGACTATATAGAAGCTTACGACGATTTCAAGCTGATAGTTAGTCAAGTCAGAGGGAGTATGAGATTCACCGTCAATACCTCATCCCATATTACCAAGTCGCACTCAATATGGCTTCTTCCTTCTCTCTGGGTTCTATATGAACCACGTGCCTCGACTGCAGAATACCAAAGCAAATGCTTTAATTGGTCTTGCATCTTCATTGGCTATTGCATTTAGGATGCAACATTTGGTCAAGGTAACTGGTCGAGAGTTGGCCTGTGCTAAAAGTAACTCACATATTCTCCGAAGTTACGCCGCCAAAA
Source organism: Iris pallida (assembly GCA_029216955.1). NCBI lineage: Eukaryota > Viridiplantae > Streptophyta > Magnoliopsida > Asparagales > Iridaceae > Iris > Iris pallida. The sequence continues at coordinate 5,704,115 of JANAVB010023800.1, forward strand.
CGAGTGTTGTCTATAAGGATTGGAGGTTCCCCTTCATAGACTACGTTGTATATGGGATCTTACTATATGACTTGAAGGAAATAGTGTCTATCCAGAGGCGCTTCCTCTGATTTTATAATGATACAGGAACCAAAATAATGTATCATCGCTTTTATAATAGACTTCGTATGTGATGTTTTTCAGACACGGAAGCATAGTAGGCAGTTTGTGAAGCTCACGATAGTACTTGTGGAGCACACCATCCTGGTCATAAGTTATAAGATCGCATATCATGGGTTACCACTAGCCTACTATGGTAGCAGATATCGTAGAGTATGCCAGGAAGTGCAGGGCGTATCAAATTCATGCTGACTTCATCATTAAACCTTCAGAGTTTCTACATTCGACGACCGTATCATAGCCAATTGAAGTTTGGGGTATGGACGTCATTGGCTCGATCAATCCCCTTCAACAAAAGGGCTTCGATTTATCCATGCTATAACCGTTTATTTCTCCAAATAGGTAAAAGCTATACCGCTCACTGAAGTGAAGTCATCCAACATGATCAGTTTTGTCAAACATCACGTCATCTATCACTTTGTCCTATCCCAGAGGATCATCCATGATTATGGTCCTTAATATGCAAGCCACATATTTTATCAATTTTGCGACAAAAGCCATTTACATAATCTAGCATCAACAACATAAAATCTAGCAGCGAATAGATTATCTGAAGCGTTCAACAAAACCATTATCAAACTTCTCAAAAAGTATGTTTCATCCAACAAATGTGACTGGAATGAGAGGCTTATTGAATGTCTCTGGGCCTACCGTACCATGGTACGCACCCCGACTAGCAGTACACCATTTTTCCTGGTTTATAGGAGTAAAGCCATCATTCCTCTAGAAATACATATCCCTTCTCTCAGGATCGCTCTTGTCAGTATGTTGACAAACGAGCAAAACAATTGTTTACAGTTACAAGAAATAGAAACACTTGACGAGAAATGCCTTCTAGCCCAACAACATATTGAGCTATATCAGACACGCATTTCCAAAGCCTTTAACAAAAGGATGAAATAAAGGGTTTTTTAAGTTGACAAAATCATCTTAGCAGTGAGAAGACCGATATCATGACGCATAAAATAATAAGAAAGTTCCAACAAATAGGAGGGCCCATTCGTCATGGAGTCAGTGTACTCCAACGGAGCCTATAGACTAGCAAAACCTGATGGTGACTTACTCATGATGCATATCAATAAAATGTTCCTGAAGAAGTATTATCAATAAATTTCAAGATGGAATTAATGGTAATGCTAATGTACAGTGTGACATTTGTAAATTACCTACAGCATGTTCTTTCAAACTATTATCCATATTCAAGAGTCTCGAATAAGCGACGGGTTACAAAACAAATATTCCTGAGCAAGTTATTTGTAGGTTTGACGAAATGCTCTCATCAATCAGAAGCATAATTTGTCATCTAACCTCGAGATATTATCTGTGTTTAAGAGTCTTGAATACACAATAGCTAATGGATCCTCAAATTTCTCTAGTGGAATCGTTCTCAAGTTCTACGAAATATTCTCGTAAAGGTCATCGGTCAAAATTCTCTACCCAACAAGATATAACTTTACGTCCAACTGCTTTAGAGATTTCATATTTCTATTTCCAATTGGATTAGAAATAATCTATTTTAAAAGTTTGTCTACATCCACATAACCTCTAAACTATCTTCTAGCTCTCTTCTCCAGTGAAATTAGTCAATTCTTAGAAGCCTAATTACCCTGAGGATGTCTTATTTCTCAATCCAACTATTGGAGATAGTCTATCCTTTGATTGAATACTCCCATCTAAGTCAGACATTTCTAAAAGTTTTTCATGTCTATATTACCTCTGAACCACCCTTTTGAAACTAAGCCAATTCTTAGAGCCCAGTTGCCATAAGGATTTCTTATATCTAATCCCCGGGTGGATTGAAGATAATACTTGCCCTAATCGCAGATGTTAGATTCCAAAGGAACATTCAAAATAATTTTCTGTAATTAACAACTCACAGGGTCCTACCATGTAATTTGTCATATTACCCCTGATAAGCATTACCTCTAAGCAAATACGTCAAATCTACCTATATATCATGTCCACATTACCTCTGATAGTCTAACAGGTTCAATATCCCTACCACAATGATTGGTACGGTGTAGTGAATTCGTTCAAAAGGATGTCTCAATGATGTCATCTTCGCCCTATCACTATTTAAATCCTAGTAGGTTTATAGTTTCAAGCCTATCACATCCACATTGTCTCTGATAACCTTATAAGTCCTTTATTCGTGCTATAATGATTAGTATGTTAAAAGAGAACCACCGTCTAAAAAAATGAGAGACATCACGATGCAGTTGACTTTACTCCATAACTATTTAAATCCCCAGTGGGTTTATAGTTTCAAGCCTATCATATCCATCTTACCTCTGATAGGAAGGTCTCTTTCTACAATTCATTATTATTTTAGTCATCGATAATAAGTTTATTTGAAAACCCCCAGCATGGCTACTTCCTTATCCTCTAAATCAGGATTTCGTTAAAGGGGGGAGTTGACTCCATTCTCCTTAACACATAAAGAAAGATGCGAGATAAAATAAACAATGCTCAGCTACATATGTGAATTAGTTTACATACCACAGATTTCTGCATCAAATGCGTGGTATAGAGACAAAAGAGTTCATGTCTAGTGACCTAGCGTTGCGTATTAGGAACTTTAAATATCTTTTCCTCCAACAATATGTGTTGTCTCATTATACTTTCGTCTTTCGTTAAAATAACTGTCATATGCCTCAAAAAATATGGATCATTAAAAGCATTATTATCATGAACCTCCAGCAAACCTAACAACTTAATACAATGTAGAATATCATCTTTTCAGTATCTAGTTTGGAATGTGTGTGTGTGTGTGTTGTATGTGTACATGTGTGTTCATAAACAGACAATGGCATAATCTTATTTAAGTATTAAAGACCTCGTAGAATAATAATTAATCAATTGAATATGAAATTGCATAATAATTATGGAAATAATAGATGAAAAATACTTTTGCTATATTTTTAAACATTTCAAGCACTACGAAATACTCAATTTTAATTATTTGGTGGAGAGTTGTGCTTACTCTTTTCTCACTATCTTCGGTTACCGAATTCCCTTCCTTATGATTATCTTGTTTAGTTTCCACGTCAACCCAGGTTACATGGAAACTAAATCCATGTAATCCTTCAATTATTTGGTGGAGAGTTGGTTGGAAAATGGTCTCAATTTTTTCTTATTTTTATGAGGAATGTATAATCCTTCAAAATCCATGTCTGGTTGATTGTTGTTCATTAAATCCTTGCATTGTAATTATAGGATGGAGACAAGAAAACTTATCACCAATTTGTCGGAATAAAATATTATTAGGGAAAGTGATTTAGATCAAGGGTTGGGTACTACGAGAGCTAATGTGCTAACAAACCTTTTTGTAGAAAAAAGATGATAAGTAGAATATAATGTTAATATAATACCAAAAAGGAGGGAATATAAAAATGCTTAAAGGTCATGTTTGTTATCCCATTAATAATGTTCAAGGAATACGTACTTTTAAACTCATTCGACGAATAAGATATATGAAAAATAGGAAAATTTTGACACCAAACTCTGATTATCTTGGTAGAAAATTTTGATTCCTCTACTAGAAAAAAAGATTTATCATTCTAATCAATTACACATAATCAAAAATGAAAATAGACTCAATATTGTCTAGGACTTCAAGGTCTATTGGAACCAACTTCTTCAAGGTAGAAGTCCAAAATTTGACCTCATTGACGGACTCTACCGCATTGTATTATAATCCATTTATAATTTTAACTATTGATAATGGACTATTCATGAAATACTTAGTATCTAATATTTGAATAACACAAAATTCAATAGATCACAATATTCGTTTCTTGTTTTATACCCACATTGAATATTATGCTAATGTTACACTTAATTTATGATACGATGGCCAAGTACATTAGCAAAAAAATGAAGTTAATTAATTTAGAAATGGACATTTATATTTACTATATTACGTAAAAAGTTTGGAGACATAAATCCTAACTAAAATAGAAACCTCAAACTCGGATATGAAAATTTTGAAGTCTTTTCTACTTCAGTTCCCTTATATATTTCTTTAAAAATAATATTATATGGCAGAAAAAATTATGTTCCAATAAAAAAATTATATAACATCATGACTATGATATATCATTCAATCATAAAACCGAATAATTTTTTTAATGATGTAGCATATCATCTTGTCAGTTTTCTGTTTGGAATTTGTGTGAGTTCTCCTAAAAAATATAGTAATTATAACCTTACTTAAGTATCAAAGACCTCTTCATATTACATTTTATTGAATCAATGTAAACTAAAGATTGCATTATGAAATTGTCTAAATGGAAAGAAATTTCATTATAATATGGAAACAATAGAAGGTGATACTTTTGATAAGTCGAAACATCACAAGCACTACAAAATACTCAATTTCAATTCTTTGGTGGAGAGTTGCTTGCTTTCCTCTCAGCATCTTTGGAGTTTGAACTCTCCTTATTATTATTATCTTGTTTAGTTTCAACAACATCTTCCTCGTTATGCAACTCTTTATAACGCTGGAAAAGAATCTCCATTTGCTGCTTATCTTCCTCAGGAATGTCAAGTCCTGTAATATTCACGTCTGGTTGGTGGTTGTTGTCCATTTGATCCTTGTGTTGTAACTGGAGGAGGAAGATAAGTATGCTTATTGGAAATTTGTAGACATAAAACGTTAGTAAGAAAAGACATTAACATCAAGGTTGGTTAGGAGAGATAAGTTAGCAACATACCTTTTTTGAGCAATGAGATAAAGAAAGTAGAATATAATGTTAGTACGATGATGGTAAGGAGAGAATATATAGATGCATAAAGGTCATGTTCATTGTACCATTAGCATAATGTTCAAGTAAATCCTTTCTATATATTATGAAGCGCATTCGATGAATAAGATATATTATGAAAAATAGAAAGTCTTTTGGCACCAAACAAAAAATTATCTTTTAGATAATGTCAATCCTTGTCGGTCCCGAAATAGATCTAGATGACAGAACTATCAGAAACAAAGATCTCAGACAAACAAGTTTGCTTCTCTTTTGTGAATCAAAAGTTGCAAACGAGACTTCAGAGATTTTATGCAAACAAGTTTGCATCTCTTGAAGAACTCGAATCCAACGAAGACCACTATTAAATTCAGGTTACAACTGTCTCTCTTATATTACGAACTGACAAAAATATTACATTCTTCCTTGCAATTGCAGTTGTTAACAGACAGAATAGTTTACAACTTGCGAAAAAACTGGAAGAAGAAGAAGATACAACTCTTGCTGGGGTGATGAAGGTCATCGTTGCTCAAAGCAAGATTCACCTCACACGAACTTCTCCCAAGAACCAACAAGTTCTTCCAAAACTTCTGGAACGCTCGTTGTCACCTCCTTTCTGGACTCATACGAACTCCTTTGGACTCTCTTGGCGACAGCAGCAAAATTCTTCGTCTATCAATTTTGAAGTAAGTCCTCAAAGGGGCACGAAGAGATTATTTATAGAAGACCAATCCTTGTCGCCAACTGACTACGAAAAGAGAGAAAAAAATTAAATTCAAATCCCACAAAAAAAGAATTTGAATTAACGACCCAATCTTTCCATAACCGTTCAAATCTTGCAATTAGCAGCAACATGCACCAACCATGTTATCTGCACACATGCGCCCCAACAGCTCCTGTACACATAAGCCAACAGTCTAGCAAATGTGTGCATGTGCAGCCGTGTAGTGGCGCATGTGTGCACACGCATGAACTCCCTTATGCGTATATCCGGGCCTAGCCTGCGTATACACCGTACATGCGCCAGTTCCTACGCCCGTATCTGAACTCACACCTGCGCACAGGAATTTACCCTCACATGCGCCCTCGCATGCACTCGAGCATGCGCCCGTTCATGCAACTCGTACCTACGACCCGCACATGAAATGAGCGCACGAATGCAACAAATGCGCACAAGTGTCGTGCAACAATACTGACGTGCTAAGTGCAAAATGCACCAACAAAGTGTCACTTTGTGCCCTTGAGCCTGAATCTGAGTTTGAGCCGCTATGCCCCTTTGGGGCTTAGCTCCTAAGAAAATTTCCCATAAGAGTGAAATAAACTATAAATTCTTTCTTTGAGGAGTTAATTAGTTTTTCTCCTAAGAAAACACATATACATGATACTCACATGTACCCTACTACACCCTATGTACACACCTCAATACAAGAAAAGCATTATATTGAGATACCCACTTGGTGGTGTAGCTGATGTGCGACTATTCATCTAGTCCAAAGGGAAAAATACCAACAATCTCCCACATATCTCAAATATATGGGTTAAGCGTTCTCCATAGTGACTGCCCATCATGTATTACGATATATGTCGCTTCAACTTGAAACATCTCACATGGGTCAAATAATAGTATGATACAAGAATGGACTAAGCCTTGAATTCTATACCATAGCTATAATTTTTCCACTCATATAATGACATTAGCTGTTCTTCCGGTTGCACATTAAAGGCCTTGTGCCCACTTGATCTCAGTATTGGATGTCTACAAGCTTACCCTCAAGAGACGACATGTATCTATTTCCATACACTCTAGGTGAGTTCTATTAAAGAGTCTTGGCATGAAGCCTCGTGCTTTCTTGTGGTGCTATGCCACTATAAAATAGCCCAAAGTCGTGGCTACACTTTATCGTGGTGTCATACCACTGTACCATAAGGACCCAGTCTCTTTGTAGTGCCATGCTATGCAACATGAAGCTTTGTGCTTCCTTGTGGTGTTACGACGCTGTGACATGGTTTGTGTAGTCGAGGCTTTACCCTTAAGAGGTACCTCTTGGTGGTGTCATACCATTGTAACATGAGGTCACTAGCCTCTTTGTAGTCCTGTCTATCCCTCTTCATTCTATAGGATCAGGGTACCTACATATGTGCAGTGCTGCACCGCTGTGATTTGGCCCGAAGCTGAGGCTTTACCCTCTCAAGGTACCTTACGTGGCGTCATCCTACTGTAGCATGGATTACTATGCTCCTTTATAGTGTTGTACTACCCGTGCTTCTTGTAAAGCACGCAGGACATTCAAAATAACCGAGAACCTATTAAGGTGTCAAATCCATCCTCCCACAGGATTTGCTCTACACAAAGAACAAATATTAGACAACAATAGTTCTATTTCAGTAACCCTCAATATTTTGAAGAACTACCCATTGTTCCTGATATTATCCTAGTCAATGATCCTTCTTTGAACCAAAGGCTAGAGGCCGAGTAGTTTCTTTTTGAACTAATAGCATAAAATTTTATGGTAGAATTTCAAAGACACGAAATCAGAATGCCTTCAAGCCCATTTTGTTGTTGTTGTGTCCTCGACCAGCTGGCCCTTGAGACCTTTGGTGAACGGATTTGCTAGTCTCATGGATCTGACCATCAATCACGACTATGACTCCTATTTTGATAGGATCATTCATCGCACAGTGCCTCAGTTGCACAGTTCTCTTCCTACCATTAATGAGATCATTTGATGACATCGCTACACTCGTCTGGTTGTCATAGTATATTGGTATCGCCAGAATCTGCGTACCAATCAATAAAAGGTCATATATGAGCTTCCGAAGTGTTACTCTCCACTCCCAAAACTCACGGGACTAGCATGTGACACGGCCAGTTGGTACATACTCAAGTGTGAATCTAATCTATAGAACCCTTAAGTAATGCACGTAAGTTGTCTAAAATAGGGACTAAATGGCAAGTCAACTATATCTCAATGTACAGATAATAATCTTAAGTGGAAAACAAATGCATTAATGTTGATCAAATAGTAATACACTTATGTGACTTAACTTTAAATACAAGAGTAGACAATTTGTAATAAAGTTGGCCAGACCTTAATACAATCATCTGAACAAGCTTATGATAAAAAATAAAGCTTGTAAAACTAGGCTGTACAGCTGAAGACGTTATCATAAAATATAAAAAAATAAAAGAATGATAAAAGTACCACTAGAGATACCTAAACTCTGGATATGCAATCGCCCACCAATCTACTCTTCTATACTAGCAGCTTCAGCAAAACCTGGAGAGATCACCAGAACCTAAGGGGACTAGTAAGACATAATATACAAGCCTACTTTTATAGTAATAATATTCAATAAAGGATATGAAATAGTACAAGAAAGTAAAGACTGAAGAAAGTATAGTACAAGAAGGAAAACATAAAAATGGCATGCCGTCGAGAATCGTGTTGATAAACGTGACTATAGGTAAATCGAGGTAAAATTGCAACACGGTGGGTGCTCACAGCCATATAGATCGCAGCTCGGTGGGGGCTCACAACCTAAAGTAAGTCTATCGCAGCTCGGTGGGGGCTCATAATAACGAGTGGTCAAGTATAGTCATCGTCTATAACAAGGTCCTCGCCTAGAACTACGGGTCAAACAAGTCAAGTCAAGTCAACAAGTCAAGTCTAGGACAATCATGTAAAGGAAACCTGGCATAAGAATATATACGCAAAGACAGGAAATAGAAACAACTACGTGCACGTATAACAAAAAAATAACAGTGACAATAAAAAAGTAACAAAAACATGAATCCGAGGAAGTATGTGATCAAGTAAGACAGAAAAGTAACATCAATATAAGAAATGCATATAAATACTGTAAAGTTCGGCAAGGTATACTTGCCTGTAACCGCTGTCTGAGTGTATGCCTGACCAACTCCAATGTCTTCGATACTCCCTCCAAGTTCACCTATAATAATACACTAGTATAAATACTCTATCTCGACTTACTATATTTATACATCCTATATATGACTACATTAATTGTTCATACTCTAAAATTGGTCATAAGGTCGATACCACAACATACAACATATAAAATGCCAAACTTTATTATCAAAATAATTTATAACCAAAATAAAATAATCAATTAATTTCTAGAAAACACTTATAAATATATTTAAAATACTAATAAGATTATTTTAATGGTAGATACTTAAGTATAATGTCAATTCTACAACATTAATATTACAATTGGCCTACTAGTTGAGTCCCGAAACAACAAATAATTAAAAATATTAAATTTTGACAAAATTATAGAACTTAGTTAAAATAATATTTTTATATCAAACCTTGCACAACAAATAATTTAGTAAACATATATGAAATATCAAGGCTTTTGGATACAAAGAACGCATGATTATGGAGTTACGGTGTTACGACAAATGTCAGGAATTTTAATAAATATTAAACGAACTCAAAACTCAGCAAAAGATATGCGTTAGAAAGCGCTTGATGTTTAGTTTCTTATAAAAATTACTAGGAAGACAGAATCTTAATTGAAATAGGCAAACATCCTCTTGTAATAAATCTGGTCTATTTTGGACACCTTATTGTAGAATTGATGTCCCAGTCAAAGCATTTGGGACTGTATGGATGGCCAAATGGACACAAAAATAGACATAGAGATATTTCCATTAGTTTTGGATTTACGAAAAGATGAGGTCGAAAAGTATATAAACCCTATTTACGAAACAACATACCTCCTGTGATAAATTCAGCACAAGTTCAGTCGACTTTGAGTACCTTTTCCTCGCCTCATACCATCCAAATTAGAGGCTGAGGCCCCTCAGGAATGTACTGGGGTGTTAGGGGATGTCCTAGGGTCGAGATAAAGGTGATAGGAGGGTTTAAAGAGGTCTGGGTGGTGAGTTTCTGTCGGAAGGAAAGAAAAATACGAAAATAGAAAAAAAAATTGGAGGGTGCTTGGTTTAATATTTGATATGCGCGAAAAAAGGAAGGGGCGTATGATATGTGAGGGAGAAAAGATTTGAGAGGGCTTAGTTTTGCTTTGGTGGGATTTTGTCATGACCCGCACCCGGATATTCGGACACGAGTACGTGGGCCATGCCCAGCCTACGCCGTAGTATCGACGGTAGAACACTGTCAAGTACCCAACAAAAATATCTAAACAGTTCAACGATCCACTAAAATATCATGTAATCAAATCACATACAGCTATGGAAGAAATGAAAGAAAGACAAAAATAGAATCTAATAAATGATCGAACATATCAGGAAATGTATCAGAGACATATCGGATGAACAAGACATAAATCTAGAAAAGAATATAGCCTAGAGATTCCAGAAAACTCATTGTGAAAGAATATCGAGATCCGTCTCAGCTAGCACCATCCTGTAGTCCAATAATGTAGGGCATAATAATTTCTAATATTTGTCAACATATCCAGTCAGGATTGGAACGAGCACATCTCCAACAACAGTTCCCAGTAAATGACAAGTGCTATGAGACAGTAAATAGATAGAATATACAATAAATAAAAGGTACATGAAAGTAGCATGACAAGGATAAAACAGTAAACTAGAGCAAGAACAAGAGAAACTAATCATCGCATGCAAGGGTCAAGAATCATCTATCTATGTGAGTGAGTACTAGTTTCAACAAGTGATCGGCTTGGGAACTTGTACGGGAATATGGCATGGCTAGTCATACATGCAATGCATGACTAATACTCATGGGAAAACAATATCATGTACGGGAAATGTATGGTCGTATGTCTACACTACTACTCCTCGTACCGACTGGTAAAGTGGATCGAACCATGGTACGTTATGACACGAGATACTTTAAGAAGGTAGCAAATCTTCTCAGGCAACGGTATCTATATAATGCACAAGAAATACAATGAGGCTTGCATAGGGTATATCAATACATGGGAATAACATATCATGATGGAATTCGTAAATACCAATCCCTGTGACCAATGTGTCGAGAAACAAGTACATCTACACTAAGTACATGAAACATAGTAATTATCGTAAATGGAAAAAATTATCAAAGAATATACTCGCCTCAATTTAGTTGGAAGTCGATGTACACGACACGAAAGTGTCGACACAGAATAGGTACCGATGCTATGCTCCACAAGGTGGTCCCAGATAATGACACGACCAGTTCCATTTAGTCCAGAAACCTAGTTTGATATAAAACAGTCTAGAATCAGGATTTGGCACGATAATAAAGATGAGGGACTTACGATTTAAAGGAAAATAATAACTACATATACATATCTATCTACAAATCATTTATAATATTTATAAACTATAATTTTATTTATAAAATATTATTAGGTAATACTAGAAACACAAAATCATTTAGAGTTTTACAAAACCATTTATATATATATATATATATATATATATATATATATATATATATATATATATATATATATATATATATAAACTAATAATAATATGAATTGCATGTGTAGATTATTAAAATATCAAGTTGTACCTCGTTATTCGTACATGGAAACCTACGACACGCAAATCGAAACAAGACGATCAACTGTAAGGTTAATAATCTTATTATAGTGACCCACATGATCATCTTGTCAATTTCAGTGATATGAGATCACTGGAATCGACTGATCTCAGTTTCGTTGCACGAATTTCGAAATACGAACATAATAAGAATTAATTATAACTAATAGTGATACATAAAGAAAATATCTATAGACGTTGTCGAATGATAAAACAAATGTCAACAATGTGTCCAGAATGGTCAAATTAGCTAGAATAACTATCCATAAGTCTAATTTGGACACAGGGACAAAACGATAATTTTGGGTCAAAATAATGTCCGTCGTTAGACCCGCTTTGCACCAAAAAATGAGTCAGAATAAAAGTCTACTAAATCTAACAAATTATATGTCCACGAATCTAGAATGACAATACGAACCCAACGGTATATCCAGAATTGGATTCTGATGAGTCGATCTCAAAATGGTCTGTTGACCAAGACATTAGAATTCCGGTTTGCACGGAAATACGTGCGGAGCCAATATCTACTAAATCTAGCCAAGAATATATCAACAGTCCAGAATGATGATACGAACTCAACGGTATATCCAGAATCGAATTTCGATGAGCCAATCTCAAAATGGTCCGTTGACTCGAATTATGGGGTCCGTCTAGCACCGAAATGTGTGCCAGGGCCCACGTCCTCCAAATCTAGCAAACTTTATATTAATTCGTGCTAGAACGACACCAAGAGTCTACTGGTGGTGTCAAAATTTGAATCCGGAGTCCCGGATCCAAAATTAGAATTTTATAAGTTGAAAATTATAAATTCGGACGGCCAACTTTGACGTCAAATTCAAACAATCAAACAAGCTCATAATGAAATGAAACTTGAAGAACGGGAATATGGTCATTCCAGCTGTGCACAGGAACTGGCAGGGCATCAAAAGGAGCTGCAACGGTGGAGATACAAGTCTACGAAGTTGGCTCCACAAAAATGTCCAAAATATACATAATTTAAATGGTCAACTTGGCGACCGGTTTTGATCTATCAAACGATCGAATTAACGGTTGAAACTTGACGGGAGTGAAGGGGCATATACTGAGATTATGACAGCAGAAAGAGTTCGTCGATCCAACATTTGAATTTTCCAGAAAATATGCACAACGTTGCTGTCTCGAAACACAATTCTGGATTCAAATTCGTGCACGCCATGACGGGATCTCGTACAATACGTACGAATCGAATGCGTGGCTCATCGGAAGGACAACGGCTACGTCAGGGTTGGCCTAAGTAGTTTTTTTTGGGGCGATGCGGTCCTCGTGGTAGGGTCGTAGAAGGCATCATGGCTACG
>JANAVB010023800.1:5721899-5774399 GCA_029216955.1 Iris pallida
TCCGAAGGCTCGTTGTGCATATCCTGCTAGTGTCATAGCAGATATGCAACTGGAGGACTCTGTCATATTGGCGCTTGACTCTGCCACAGAAGTTCCTCCAATAGAGAAGGCTCACACCGTTCCGGGCTCTACTAGCCCAGTGACTTCTTACCTGCACAACCAACAACAGAGTGTTCGACGCTCGAGACTTGGCAAAGGAAAACACTACGATGCCAAGAATCGGGGTGTGAGACACTCTGGGCAAACCCGGCGAGGCTCACAAACGAAGGAAGCAAAACTGGGAGAAAATAGCGCTGCTCCACCATGCATGCGCCCGAAGCCATGTGCCCAAGGGAATGTTTGGGCGCATAACCCCAACTAAAATGCTTCTGTTAAAGTAGCAAAACTATAAGACAAGTAAGCATTTACTGACTATACAAATGCACACCCCATGGAAATGTTTTAGTTAAGATATGCCAAATTTCACGAAGTTTACAAATGGAATATAACAATACATGACTTCTAAATATAATTTTTAAATCACCCACACTAACAATCCATCATTATCATGTAAAAGGTTATTTTAGTAATAAACACATATAACACTTTGGCTAGGGGTCAAGTTGCTAAGTTTCTTATATCTCCACCCTAGGACCCAGGTCACATATATTACTCAGACAAAAAAAGCCTCGAGTACTAGGGAAAAAACATATATACTTACCAAACTTAAGTGAATAACCAAAATTGTAGTCATTTTTTATCTTTCTAGAATTGATTTTTTTCTTCAAGGGACTCCGGTCCTACAAGTACGCGATAAACATAGCCAAAGCCTAAGACTGTAGGGGATATTAAAAAGTATGGAAATGTGTCTATTAGTCCCTCTCCTAGACCTACTCCCAACTTAGGGTATTTATGTGCAGAAGTAAAATCAATCAATATTTATACATAGGTTTTTCCAGTACGAAATGAACCACTTCAAAGTGGTTCATTGCCTTGGACCAAAATATGATTAATCTGCCATGAGCCACATGAGTGTCAAGTAGTTCACTGGACAAATTAATGTCTGGCATTCCGGGCCAACCAAGCTTAATCGGTAGTTTCTTCATCACGACCAACTAAAGCTAAAGTTCTATTAAGTGTGTTTCCACTAGGTACAACCTCCTCATAAAATATAAGATGTTCATATGGCTAATCATAAGACACCATCCATGCCCGAATATCGATCTTCATTTAAGAGAATATTTTTGGTTTAAAAAGTCCTAAACTCAGTATCTCCTGCTACGTGAATTTCTTGGGAAGTAAAGTCATAGGTGCGTTAGTTCAAAGCTAGACCGATTACCCTACGAGCACTCTTCCATAAAACGGTTACAAGTATAGAGAAACATTAAAAAATGTAACCAATGTTTATTGAAAAAAGCAATCCCAAATATTTTGGACCAAAAGCATCTAGTAGTGACCATTGAATAGGTCTCTTCTGCTTGAGTCAGGTTAAAAGCACTTAATGTATTTGTACCATCACTATCTTCGAATAAACTATCTTTTACCATAGCACCATGATAGTGCATATCAAAAAACTGCCTAATACTTCGGCAACTCTCATTATGAAATGGGTTTAACATCCAATTATGAAACCCTTGAAAGAAGAGGATGAATCAATATCTAGCTGCTACACTAAAGTAGGGTGCAAAGAACTAACATGATTGACCTAGTGGGTAAATCAAGAATATGAAATAAAATCACCAAGTAGACTAAAGAATGTGATTGCATTCTAATCTCATAGTAGAATGGATCGAGGATGATCGAATTCACGTAACATGAAACCTCTCCAAAAGCATTATGGAGAGCAACAAAAGTACACATACCGCCTAATTGACACCCACTACAAAAATATGGCAAATTAGCAATTAATCTAGTGACTGAAGGAAATTAGTCGCTATAGCAACGAATAACTGGCGACTAAACATCTACGAAATCTAAATTCAATTTGTTGGGAGTCGCACGTCTGTAGTTAAGATGTCGGGGGCTATCTAGTATTATTTTAGCGACTAAATAGTTAGTCAGTAATTAGTATATATGTTTTTATATTTGTGGACTCATAAGAAGCGACTAAAATTTCAGTCGGTGAGAAACCCTTTTCATTCTCAATTTTTCTCTCCCTCATATTATTTTCGTTCCCTCCAAAACTCCATAGGCTCTTTCAGTTTTTCTCTCCGTTCTCCATCGACGCCCCTCCTCTCGATCTTCCTTCCCTCTTTTTTTTCCTACCGATGCCTCTCCACCGACACCTTTCCATCGACGCCACTCCACAGCCCTCATCCTCCTCTCAACCCCGAAGAAGAGGACCCGCCTCTCCCTTCACCGCCTCTCCTTCCGTCGCTGTAACTTCGACGCCTCTCCCTCCGCCACTACAACGTCTCCACCGCTACAACGTCGACGCCCCGACTCCCTTCACCGGTTTTAGGTAAAAAAATAATAATTTATGTATGTTTTTTTAGTTTTAAGTTATAATTTTCTTCTAAATGCATAAATTTAGGGCTTGGTCTAGGCTTGTCATTTGTTCTTGATGTTATTGTTCAAGAACATTTAGGGTTTAGTATAGGTGAAAGAAAATTTAAAAATAAATAAATATAGGAAATAATATAGAAATATGTTAGTTAAAATTATTTTGTTTCTTTTTGTCATTGGTTTTGATTTAGGATTTGTGGGTATTCATCTATGATTTGTAGGTCCTCTTAACTTTTTTTTGTCATGGACAACACACTGTATGCTAAAGATGAAGTAGCTTCGTTACCTATGGAAAAACCAAGATTTAGGGGAAGGTCCTTCACATTTATGTTTATGTATGGTTAACAACCTGGGAGTCGACAAACAACTAACTATACATGGGCAACCTAAGATTAAAACCATGCCTTCTTTTACAAAAAATGTAAACTAGCATTGGGTATTCCTAAATCCATTATTCTGGCCATGTTGTGGCTCTTTGCTTTGATACTGCCATCCACTGACATTGGGTATTCCCAAATCATCTCGACATCCCTTTTAGATGCCAAGTAATGGTGTTTGCAAGTCCGGTGTAGAGTTTCCTATATTTGTGAAGAACAATGTTGTATAGCATTTCTAGATTCAAATAACAATTAAGAGGTCAACAACTGCCCCATTAACATGGAGATAAAAAAGAAAATAAACCAACTTAAATACTCAAAGGGTCTGCATATAAAAAAAATTTCAATTGGACCTAGAAGTCCTAAAGATTTGGCATTCCATCACCTAATGTATCTAACTGCAACAACTTGGATTCAGAAAATAGGGCACTAATTACTGCATGCTCTTAAACAATCACAAAAGTTGTAGACTCGATGATTAAAAAAGCTGAAGAAGAACACATGAAATCTTTTTACTAGCTAAGTTAGGCCAGGACATTCAATGATAAAACCAAAATTATAGTATGCATCAAAGAATAACCATATTTCTTTTTGATCTACAAATCATATTTGATATCCAATCCATATTTCTTTTTGAATATATATGGCATAGAATCATTCGTACGGGGGAAAGAATGAGTCAATACTTAGTCGATCGGACGTGGATGTACAATCGACGACATAAGAGCAAGATTGACCTGAATGATTTTAAGATGGGCGTTGAGAAATTTCTCAAATATGCCAGTAGCCAACCTGATTTCATGGATGGTAAACTAACCAAGTATCCTTGTGTTATATGTCATAATAGACCATTCAGGGAGGTGGATCTTGTGAGGGAGCATCTTTAAAAGAAGGGTTTCGTACAAAACTACAAGGAATGGCTGGCTTAAGGAGAACCTTTGTTCTTGCAATATTAGTCCTCCTTTGATACGGAGGTCAAAGAGTCTACACCCGGAGATCACTTCGAATATTGGCAGCAAAACCTAGCATGAGAGATGATATTTGTTGCGGCCGGCCTAGTTTTAATCCAGAGGATCCGAATTCTGATGCAAAGGAATTTTATAATATGTTTAAGGATGCCGAAACACCGATATACCCAGGATATTGTCATACTCATTCAGTCCTATCTATGGTGATACGGATGTTGAACATTAAGCCTAATTTCAACTTGACGCAAGAATGCTATGACCGGATAATCCAGTTGGTCAGAGAGTTGTTGCCAAAAGGATCAAAGGACTTGCCTAAAAAAATTTACAAGTCAAAGATGATACGACAACTTGGATTAGGCTACAAAAAGATAAAATGTTGTCGAAATGGCTGCATGCCATATTATAAAGATAAATGTACTTTTTGTTATGCAGACCGGTACAAGCCAGTTCGGGGCAAAGAAAAGTCAATTGTCCAAGGAATGCTACATCCCTACAAGTATATGCATTTATTACCTCTCACAAAGAGGCTGTAGATGATGTATATGTCTCCAAATATAGCACAACACATGATATGGCATAGTAAGGAAGGAAAGTTTGATGAAGGAGAATTATCTCACCCTTCTGATGGAGAGGCATGGAAATATTTTGATCAGTGTCATCCAAAATTTGTTGTGGAGCCTAAAAATGTCTGGTTGGCATTGTATTATGATGGATTCACTACTTTTGGACAGTCAGCATCTCAGTACTCTTATTGGCCGATAATTTAACCCCTTATAATCTACCACCATGGATGTGCATGAAGACTCCTTATATGTTCTTGACACTTATTATACCAGGTCTAAAAAATCTGAAAAAAACAGCGATATCTACTTGCAGCAATTGGTGGACGAGTTGAAACAATTATGGGAATTTGATGTCCATACGTAAGGTATATCGAAGAAGCAAATTCCAAATAAGGGTGATACTTATATGTACTATCAACGATTTTCCAGCATATGGAATGTTATCGGAATGGAGTACTCATGGCACTAAGTCTTATCCGGTATGTATGGGACAGAGTAAGGCATTTCATCTTCAACATAGAGGAAAAGTATGTTTTTTTTACTGTCACCGTCAGTTCCTTCCTGTGTCGCATCCGTGGAGGAGGAATAAAGATGCCTTCAGAGTTGGTAAACAATAACTATCTCCTCTCCCATTGAGATTAACAGGAGATGAGGTTTGGTCAGAAATAGAGGATCTGCCTACTATGATAGAAGATCCAAGATCAGAGTATCATTTTGATGGTTTTGGACATAGCCATAACTGGACGAAGCGGAGTATCTTCTGGGACTTACCTTATTGGGAGGACAATCTTATTACATATAATCTTGATGTCATGCATATTAAGAAGAATGTATTCGACAATATCTTCAACACAATTATGGACATTAAAGAAAAAAATGAAAGACAATCCCAAAGCAAGAAAGGACTTGAAAAATATTTGCAAGCGTCTAGAGTTAAACCTAAGACGAAGTAGCAATAATATATTGGTCAAGCCTCCAGCGCCCTTCGTATTCGGTAGGGAAGATAAATCAATAATATGCAATTGTATAATGAAGTTGAGATTTTCTGACGACTATGTGTCCAATATGGCGAGATGTGTCGAGCTTAATGAACGCAAACTGACAGGAATGAAGAGCCATGATTGTCATGTGTTCATGGAAAGTTTACTACCAATTGCTTTCAGAGAGATGTTGCCACTTATGTATGGACTCCGCTGGCCGAGCTATCTATATTCTTTAAAGATTTGTGTTCAATCAATTTAACGGTGCAATATTTGATTAAAATTGAGGAGAAAACGATATTGACAATATACATGTTAGAGAAGGTGTTTCCTCTTATCTTTTTTGATAGTATGGAACATTTGCCAATTCATCTTCCATACAAGGCATGTGTAGGTGCTCCCATCCATTATCGATGGATGTACACAATTGAAAGGTATAACTTAATTATCTTGAACCAATTATTTTATATTCTAATATTTCTAATCGAGACTGATTTTTTTTTTTTACTAAATATCTACATCACCTAAAGAAGAAGGTGGGTAATAAGGCTCATATAGAGGTCTCGATATGCAAAGCATATATCATTTAGGAGGTTTCAAACTTATGTTCTATTTATTTTTATACTTGTGTCAGAACAAATCGAAATAGAGCCCCAAGGAATGACGAAGGTGGGGTTGATGTGCCGATTAGTGATATCCTATATATTTAATATGAGGGGCAAGCCTACAAGTGAAACTAAAATACAGTGGTTGGAAGACGATGAGCTTGAAGTTGATCATCAATATGTATTGTTAAATAGCGACATAGAAGAAATGAAAGATATTAAGAAGTAAGCAACACAACTTTACTAGCATATTTAATTTACATATATAGTTACTAAAGAAGTATCCTAACTTTCATTCTTCTTATCACAATACTTTTAGAGCCGAATTAGAAATGGAAAGACCTAATATTGATGATGATGAACTTGCTAGATAGGTTGATAGAAAATTTTCACAGTGGTTCCATGATTATGTGAGAATATTTAAACATGGGCAGTGTTAATTTTTTGTTAACAATAAGGATATAGTGGACATACAATATGTGATGTTTCAGGTTTTTCTTTTCTGGCATCAACTTACAGAATGAGGGGCTTCGAGCATTAGCCATTGGACCAAGTAAGAAGGCAAAGTGTTGGGATGGATACACAATTAATGGCTTCAAGTTTAGAACAACTGATAAGCCTATAAATCACTCGTTTGTCGATAAAGATAGCAATTTTACTAAGAGTTCTGGAGTGTGCGTGAGGGGCTCAGTCTACGATGCAGATCCAGAACATGATTATTATGGTATACTAAAAGATATTATAGAGCTGGAATACCCAAGTTTGGTTTCTTTTGATATGAACATTGTGTTGTTTAAATGTGATTGGTTTGATACAGCACCTAAGCAAGGATGGAAAATTGAAAAACAATTTGGATTTGTCGATATAAGGCATGGTAAAAGATATGGAGGATTCGAACCTTTTGTGTTAGCAAGTCAAACAGTTCAAGTATACTTCACAAGTTATCCTAGTCGACGACACCCGAGATTGGTGGGCTATATGCAAAATTAAAGCTAGAAACACTTATAATGTCAAAGAGCTAGTATACCAGGAGGATGAAGTAGTCATTCCTCTACTTTCGTATATGAATTCGACCGTTGTTAATGATATGCAAGTTGAAGTTACTAATGAGGATTTTAGAGTTGATGAGAGGTTGTTATAGAGAGAGTTGATGAGAGGTTGTTATAGAGAGAGTTGATGATATGGAGGTATCAGACGAGGAAGAAGATTTTGAAGATGAAGATGAAGAAGAAAATGAAGAAATAGATGACGATGATGATGATTCAGGAGATGGGGATGATTCGGGAGATGAAGAAGAAGAAGATGACAAGGATAAAAACAATTAGTAACATTTATGACTAAGTATCCTACAATTACAACTTATATCATGTATGTCATGTAATGAACAACATGAAAAATACTTATTCTGATGAACCAAGAACAATTTATTTCTAGAACTCCTCAATTATAATGAATCAAGAACAAAATATTTCTTTCATGGTCATTGTGGAATGTAGTTACTAAAGAAGTATCCTAACTTTAGTAGAAAAGAAGTATCCTAACTTTCATTCTTCTTATCACAGTATATTTAGAGCCGAATTAGAAATGGAAAGACCTAATATTGATGATGATGATGAACTTGCTAGATAGGTTGATAGAAAATTTTTACAGTGGTTCCATGATTATGTGAGAATATCTGAACATGGGCAGTGTTAATTTTTTGTTAACAATAAGGATATAGTGGACATACAATATGTGATGTTTCAGGTTTTCTGTTCTGGCATCAACTTACAGAATGAGGGGCTTCGAGCATTAGCCATTGGACCAAGTAAGAAGGTAAAGTGTTGGGATGGATACACAATTAATGGCTTCAAGTTTAGAACAACTGATAAGCCTATAAATCACTCGTTTGTTGATAAAGATAGCAACTTTACTAAGAGTTCTGGAGTGTGCGTGAGGGGCTCAGTCTACGATGCGGATCCAAAACATGATTATTATGGTATACTAAAAGATCTGGAATACCCAGTTTGGTTTCTTTGGATAAGAACATTGTGTTGTTTAAATGTGATTGGTTTGATACAGCACCTAAGCAAGGATGGAAAATTGACAAACAATTTGGATTTGTCGATATAAGGCATGGTTGTAGCCTCCCTTCCCGAAAATTTTTCGAAATATTTTTTATTTTAATTAAAATAATGATTTTTAGATTTATATGAATAATTATTTTAATTAATTATTACGGTAGATGCCTTTAGCCATGGTAGAGTTTTGGAGTACAAGACGACTAGGAATCGTGGCACAGATAGTGTAATGACATGCTTTGACTAGTGTATTAGCCCTGGTAGTGAAGGCCGAGTCATAGTAACGTCCTAACTAAGAAAACCAGGCCAAGTTGCGACTTAACCCTTATCGAAGATTTTATTTATTATTTAAATATTTATTATTAAGGTTTATCGACTTATGGAAGACCCGGTTGTACCAAACCAGTCTGGACTTGACCAGGACCCAAGCTCATACAGTCATGCGGTACAGCTAGTGACATACGTGTTGACATAACGGGATATGAGAGTGTTGTATTCCGTTTAATGATTTAATGAGTATTCCTAAGTACTCGTAATTTAAATATTATAAATATCGTTATTAGTTGGCATTCAGTGATATTTGAATAAGATAGGTCCTTGTACACTTTTGGGTATTTTTAGACTGTGCATGGTGGTGTGTACACCATTATTTAGTTTATTGAATTTCGTTATTATTATTATTTATTTTTTTATTATTTATTGAGATTATTAATATATAGTATAATTATTGGTTATATTATTTTAGTCAAGTGAATGTTACATATTTACATGAATGGGTCCTACACTAGAAATAGAGAACATTGAGGTTTTGTTTAGATTTATGGCGATTAATATATAAGTATACTTATATATATATGAATATATATAAGCTATGTGGATGCTTATTAAATAATTGTATATATATATACTCTTATTATTAAATATAAAATAAATATTATATATGTGTGTATATATAGATAAATAGAAAGATAAATATTTGTGTGTAAATATATATATATATATATATATATATATATATATATATATATATATATATATATATATATATATATATATATATATATTATATGAGGATATTATATATTAATAAGTAATATAAATAAGAAATAGAAAAAAAAAAGAATAACCAACAGAAGTAGAAGTAGCAAGTCAGCAGCCCACACCCGAACTCCCCATACTTATTTCGGTTCAGGAACATACGTGTATAAATAACAGATAGAGGGAGAGATCGAGAGAGATATCGAGACGAGTGGAAATCACTTAAACCCTAAACTTTCACCAGTCTGCCACCCCCTCACCCTAGCGACCCCATCCCCGTCCTGGCACCGCCACGCGCAGCCGCAGGCCGGCCACGGTCGCGCCGGAGAGCGCGTAACGGAGCAGAGGCAATACAGCAGTAAGCGTTTGGGACAGTGATTTTGAGGTACAATTTCTTCCTCATCGATCTATAGATTTTCAAACTATAAATTCATACGTATAGTCTAATTGATCCTCTTTGAATCCCTTCAAAGGGATTTGGGTAAAACTCAATGGATTGATCAGAAATCCGACACGAAGTTGTCGAAAAACCTGTCCAAAATAGGACAGGAAACCCCTCTCGAACCCCAACTTGGAAGCCAGTTTACAACCTATACAATAGAGTCTTCGAGATTCTAACTTAACACAGCCGTAGACAACCCATACAAGATTAGAACACTTTTTGTACAACTAATTTACGCTTATTATATAGGAAGATATTTGATTCTAAAAATCAGGAAAAAACTTAGAAAACAGTTTTTAAATCTTTGAAATTCTTCCGAGCCAACGTGCGTCCCGCCAATCTGGGCGACGTGGTCGTGAACCGAAAGCATCAAAAGGTGTGTAACGGCTTCGTGCTCGTGTGAGCTTTGATGGAATTCAAATTGATCGCGTGTGCGCGACGAATTTGATGCGTATCCGTCGAAATTCACCGTATCGGCCTCTGTGCATGTTTTCCAATTACTTTATGCACGCTCATCAGATCGAGATAAAACTTGCGCCAACAGGACTGTATCATTTTTCTCGTCCTGTATGCCAAGTTTGGTCCAATTTTGAGACAGTTGAATCGGACGCCGTTTTGCGGGCCCTACGGTCCCACTCAACGGACGATTTTGTGCACGGCCCACCGGAATCCAACTTTGGACATACGGTTGGGTTCGTATCGAAAAATCGGACCTGTTGACATATAGTTCGATGACTTTAGAGACCGTTGACTCTGGCACGCATTTCGGTACAAAGCGGGTCCAACGGCAAACATTATTTTTGCCCAAAATTATCGTTTTGCCCCTGTGTCCAGAATTGGACTTAAGGACAGGCGATCCTAGCTATTTGACTATTCTGAGAACGTTGGTACTGTTTATTTTAGCATCTGGAGATTTCTGTATGTGTTGACTGATTGTGGCTCATTGAGTGGTATAGTATTATTGGTTTCACCAGCTAAGGACCTCAGGCAAGTGCACTTTCTGATTGCTTTCCGATTCATAGTAGTCTTTTTATTTCATGTCTATACATATATCTTGCTGCTTGTTGACACGCTCGTCACACGGAGTAGTCGGAAGGAGAAATATCCTAGTAGACATGTGGACTACCCAGAACTATCCCCCGTATCTTTTCGTGAATGCTAGCAGCTGCACATGACACGTGCAGTGTGCCTTATTTACCCCTAGCCGTTCACATGTTGAAAAGGATATTTCACACCACATAGGTAGATGTCTTTTATTTTTTCTTTACTTCTCTATCGTGCTATATCATCAGTTATCTTCCAGTTTTTATATCTCATATGTTATTTTCATGTCTTGATAATTCTATTGTATTTTTGCATTGCCGTCGGTTTGTGTACTTCTTCCATTCCTGACAGGAAATCAACATTTTTCAAGTTTAGCCGCGATCACTCTTAGCACTGGGAAGACAAGGGTATGCTGAGGTCAACCTAGAAATAGATGGCAGTTGTAACAATTTCTTTTATTATAAAATCTTGTAATTTCTTTAGATATAAATGTTGTAAATGTTGTGACAAAATTAGAAATGTGAATGAGCAGCAAATATTATTTCTAGAGCATTTATTTCTTGCGGGCTTGATCGCGTTCTACCGCCAACTTTGCGGCGTAGGCTGGCTTGGACACGTCTCGTATCCAAAAAGCAGGTGCGGGTTGTGACAAGTTTTTGTGGTGGCCCATGCAGGTCCGTCTTCGCAAAAGATTGCGAACTCGTGATGGTACATTAGTCGTACTATCGCGAGCCTGCGCCCAGGAAATGCTCATTCACAAACTAGGATTAAAATAATTTAAGATAATGACTAGGACTAGGAGTCCCTTGTTCAAATTGACCGTTGGGTAGTCAAGGTTGTTAAATAGGCCATGCAATTTAGAATTATTAAGATAGCTTGCTTGACCCCTATAGTTACACTCTTACTTTTGATATGACGATATGATCCGATATGGATATACTGTTCACTTGGTAAATCAGGCTTACCTAGAATTAAGGCTTTGATCTTGGTGAATTGTTTAATTTTCTTTTTCTTTATTAGATATAAATCTTATATCATAAGTTAGAATTGTCTATTTTAAATTCTATTTTGTTGTAAGGAATTGATTTATGATTTATGATTCTGTTAAATCGTGTACGAATCTCGAGTTAGATTTTGATTATCACAAAACTCGAACCAATTGTTCCTTATTTCAAAAATTTTGCATATTTATATTTTGACTCTCTTGACCATTTCTGCTATTACAGCCTAGTTTTTGCAAGCTTACCCTTTTATCGAGCTTGATTCAAGATGTATGTTTATTGGGGACGTCCGCTAACATATTTTCTAATCAGAATCATTGTATTACGGTCTGATCAACCATGATGCATTTGGTTCGCTCTTTATCTAGTTACCCTACGTGGATTGAGATATAGATGTCTCTAGGATCTCATCTGCGACTGCTTTGACAAATCCTCTTGAATTATGCATTCGTCTTTGAATCACGTAATTGTGTTCAGTGATAGCTCTCTCGAACTCTTTATTGTTTTTGTCTTTCACGGATTTAAAAGACGAAAGCTCGTAATTGATAGATAGATACCTAGTATTCCCATGACCATGATGGTTGTATACGGAAGTGTAGCTACCATCGGCCAGCCCTATGACAGGAAACTTGCTACCATATCCTAGCCTCTAAGGTGGGTAGACTGTAAGCCTTCTAAAATTTTGGTATATACGAGAATTACCGATTGATTAGAATAAATTCCATTAGAATGATAGTTAGTGCCCCATGGACTTCCACTTTCCAGTTAGATCATTTTGTGTCCTCGGCCGTATCATTAATATTCGGAACACGAGACCAGCGGTTACCTTCCAACAAACTTCATATCCAAGATCTAGACGAGTCCACCTTCATCTAAGTATATCATGTCCCACTCAAACCCATTTTCTTGTACTCTATTTTTTGTGCTACGACTTTCAGGTCAAAAGGATTAGCTATAACCCTACCACAAAACTGGTATACTTTCTGAATTCTACCAGAGCCTCAGCCTTGACTCAGTTCATTCGACCCAATATATAGTTGTGATCTACTCGAAGTCCACTTCGCACATACCACTAGTGCGTCACCCAATTGAGGCCTCATGTGCTACTTAAACACAAAAGTCACTAAAGGCGTATTTCAGGCTTATGGACCTAGCTAACCAACCCGAATAGCAACTAGCTCAACCACTTGGAAGGAACCCTATTCTAGGTTACCCTAACCTAGTAGACATAGTTTTATCTTGGGATCGTGTTCAGTCCATATAGATTGAGATACAAGGTTCATCCAACCAACGAGTGATATCCAAATAGGAAACCCATTAAGACCCAGTACAACCCATCTAGGCATACCCCCATTTTTGGACTACAAAACCGAACTATGAGAACCAGGTCCATGTACCTATTATGTAGTCTCCATCTCTTAGAATATGAAGTCATTCGTAACCTCACCTGGAAGTCGAGATGCGATCTTGTATTGCATTTATATCCCTTACTCGTGTGTTTAAATAACTACGAAAAAGATCACAATCTTGACTTCTCAAATTCCGTTCTATTATGGAACCTTGTCTAGAATTACGAGAACGGAATTTCTGTATTGCATGGATTGCAAGCCCCTCTAAGAACGAAGGGTCCTTCGATTTAACAAGTGACTAAACTAGAGTAGACCAATCTAGCAAATAAGTCAGTGGTTCGTAGACATTCTTTCTATCTGTGCCATTGGATACCCTCTACCGCTCTGGAAGCTTCATATTCGCTCTCAATTTTTTTATCTTCCTGACCTTCCTATTGAAGAGTGGCAAATGGTCATACTTATTACAATTTACCAATATTTCGTATCTACTTGTGTAAATTTGTTGCTTGTTAGATTTTGGGTTAATTGATAGGTAAGAGAGGATTATAGAGGCCAAAAGCAGTAGATATCTATTTGTTGCAATTTAGCATCCTGGAGGTTAGATGGCTAGGAGAAAGGTATAAACTATTTTTTGAGAAGATTAAGAAAATAGTAGACTTTGATTTTTTGGAATAATTATGAATTAGAATTTCGAGGACGAAATTATTTTAAGGTGGGTAGATTTGTATCCTCCCTTACCGAAAAATTTTCGAAATATTTTTTATTTTTAATTAAAATGGTGATTTTTAGATTTATATGAATAATTATTTTAATTAATTATTACGGTAGATGCCATTAGCCATGGTAGAGTTTTGGAGTACAAGACGACTAGGAATCGTGGCACAGATAGTGTAATGGCATGCTTTGACTAGTGTATTAGCCCTGGTAGTGAAGGCCGAGTCATAGTAACGTCCTAACTAAGAAAACCAGGCCAAGTTGCGACTTAACCCTTACCAAAGATTTTATTTATTATTTAAATATTTATTATTAAGGTTTATCGACTTATGGAAGACCCGGTTGTACCAAACCAGTCTGGACTTGACCAGGACCCAAGCCCATGCAGTCATGCAGTACAGCTAGTGACATACGTGTTGACATAACGGGGTATGAGAGTGTTGTATTCCGTTTAATAATTTAATGAGTATTCCTAAGTACTCGTAATTTAAATATTATAAATATCGTTATTAGTTGGCATTCAGTGATATTTGAATAAGATAGGTCCTTGTACACTTTTGGGTATTTTTAGACTGTGCATGGTGGTGTGTACACCATTATTTAGTTTATTAAATTTCGTTATTATTATTATTATTATTATTATTATTATTATTATTATTATTATTTTTATTTTTATTTTTATTATTATTATTATTATTATTATTATTATTTATTTATTTTATTATTATTTATTGAGATTATTAATATATAGTATAATTATTGGTTATATTATTTTAGTCAAGTGAATGTTACATATTTACATGAATGGGTCCTATACTAGAAATAGAGAACATTGAGGTTTTGTTTAGATTTATGGAGATTAATATATAAGTATATTTATATATATATATATGAATATATATAAGCTATGTGGATGCTTATTAAATAATTGTATATATATATACTCTTATTATTAAATACAAAATAAATATTATATATGTGTGTATACATAGATAAATAGAAAGGTAAATATTTGTGTATATATATATATATATATATATATATATATATATATATAAAATATATAAGGATATTATATATTAATAAGTAATATAAATAAGAAATAGAAAAAGAAAAAAGAAAAAAAAAGAAAAAGAATAACCAACAGAAGCAGAAGTAGCAAGTCAGCAGCCCACACCCGAACTCCCCATCCCTATTTCGGTTCAGGAACATACGTGTATAAATAACAGATAGAGGGAGAGATCGAGAGAGATATCGAGACGAGTGGAAATCACTTAAACCCTAAACCTTCACCAGTCCGCCACCCCCTCACCCTGGCGACCCCATCCCCGTCCTGGCGTCGTCGCACGCAGCCGCAGTCTGCGCCGGAGAGCGCGTAACGGAGCAGAGGCAACGCAGCAGTAAGCGTTTGGAACAGCAAATTTGAGGTACAATTTCTTCCTCATCGATCTATAGATTTTCAAACTATAAGTTCATACGTATAGTCTAATTGATCCTCTTCGAATCCCTTCAAAGGGATTTAGGTAAAACTTAATGGATTGATCAGAAATCCGACACGAAGTTGTCGAAAAATCTGTCCAAAACCGGACATGAAACACCTCTCGAACCCCGACTTGGAAGCCAGTTTACAACCTATACAATAGAGTCTTCGAGATTCTAACTTAACACAGCTGTAGACAACCAATACAAAATTAGAACACTTTTTGTAGAACTAATTTACGCTTATTATATAGGAAGATATTTGATTCTAAAAATCAGGAAAAAACTTAGAAAACAGTTTTCAAATCTTTGAAATTCTCCCGAGCCAACGTACGTCCCGCCAATCTGGGTGACGTGGTCACGAACCGAAAGCATCGAATGGTGCGTAACGGCTTCGTGGTCCTGTGGGCTTTGACGAAATTCAAATTGATCACGTGTGCGCGACGAATTTGATGCGTATCCGTCGAAATTCACCGTATCGGCCTCTGTGCAAGTTTTCTAATTACTTTGTGCACGCTCATCAAATCGTGACAAAACTTACGCCAACAGGACCGTATCATTTTTTTGGTCATGTATGCCTAGTTTGGTCCAATTCTGAGACAGTTGAATCGGACGACGTTTTGCGGGCCCCACGGTCCCACTCAACGGGCGATTTTGTGCACGGCCCACCGGAATCCAACATTGGACATACGGTTGGGTTCGTATCAGAAAACCGAACCTGTTGACATATAGTTTTACGACTTTAGAGACCGTTGACTCTGGCACACATTTCGGTGTAAAGCGGGTCCAACGGCGGACATCGTTTTTGCCAAAAATTACCGTTTTGTCCCTGTGTCCAGAATTGGACTTAAGGATAGGCGATCCTAGCTAATTTGACTATTCTGAGAATGTTGGTACTGATTATTTTAGCATCTGGAGATTTTTGCATGTGTTGACTGATTGTGGCTCATTGAGTGGTATAGTATTATTGGTTTCACCAGCTAAGGACCTTAGGCAAGTGCACTTTCTGATTGCTTTCCGATTCATAGTAGTCTTTTCATTTCATGTCTATACATATATCTTGCTGCTTGTTGACACGCTCGTCACACGGAGTAGTCGGAAGGGGAAATATCTTAGTAGACATGTGGACTACCCAGAACTGTCCCCCGTGTCTTTTCGTGAATGCTAGCAGCTGCACATGACACGTGCAGTGTGCCTTATTTACCCCCTAGCCGTTCACATGTTGAAAAGGATATTTCACACCACATAGGTAGATGTCTTTTATTTTTCCTTTACTTCTCTATCGTGATATGTCATCAGTTATCTTCCAGTTTTGATATCTCATATGTTATTTTCATGTCTTGATAATTCTATTGTATTTTCGCATTGCTGTCGGTGCGTGAGGGGCTCAGTTTATGATGCGGATCCAGAACATGATTATTATGGTATACTAAAAGATATTATAGAGCTGGAATACCCACGTTTGGTTTCTTTTGATATGAACATTGTGTTGTTTAAATGTGATTGTTTTAATACAGCACCTATGCAAGGATAGAAAATTGACAAACAATTTGGATTTGTCGATATAAGGCATGGTAAAAGATATAGAGGATTTGAACCTTTTGTGTTGGCAAGTCAAACAGTTCAAGTATACTTCACAAGTTATCCTAGTCGACGACACCCGAGATTGGTGGGCTATATGCAAAATTAAAGCTAGAAACACTTATAATGTCGGAGAGCTAGTATACCAGGAGGATGAAGTAGTCATTCCTCTATTTTCGTATATGAATTCGACCGTCGTTAATGATATGCAAGTTGAAGTTACTAATGAGGATTTTAGAGTTGATGAGAGGTTGTTATAGATAGAGTTGATGATATGGAGGTATCAGACGAGAAAGAAGATTTGGAAGATGAAGATGAAGATGAAGAAGAAAATGAAGAAATAGATGACGATGATGATGATTCAGGAGATGGGGATGATTCGGGAGATGAAGAAGAAGAAGAAGACAAGGATAAAAACAATTAGTAACATTTATAACTAAGTATCCTAACAATTACAACTTATATCATATATGTCATGTAATGAACAACATGAAAAATACTTATTCTGATGAACTAAGAACAATTTATTTCTAGAACTCCTCAATTATAATGAATCAAGGACAAAATATTTCTTTCATGGTCATTGTGGAATGTAGTTTTCTAGAAATCCTCAGCAGCTACTTTTCATAAAGTGATTTTCAAGCACAGGTACGTGTCAATTTCATAAAGTTCTTTTCATTTGATAACTTCCAAAGAAGTTCAACATAAGTCTTCTTTTCATAAGAGGCTTAGACGTATATGTCATATTTCATAAAGTTCTTTTCATTTGTCACTAGCACTACAACAATAATGACGGCTAACAAGCGTCATTAATGACAAACCATGACGCTTTTTTCAAAGCAACAGTTATGAAAACGGGTATTATAAATGTTTTTTAAAAGCGTTATAAAAAAATCGTCATGAATAGTTTCTATAAAAGCGTTATGAATAGTTAATATATAGTACACAATTCAGGACATTTTTAAAACGTTATGAATAGATAATATATAGGATCAATGTAGCACATTTATAATACTTTATACTATTCAAATTAGCATATTTATAACTCTCAATACTGCACATTATATATTACATTCCAAAAACTTAACATTATATATCACCATCTTTATTACATTTCTCAAAATAGAGTACATATCAACATCTTTATTACATTCTCAAAATAGAATATCCAAATACATATATATATTTACAACAACCAAAATTGTCCACATCAAAACTTGGCCACATCAAAACTGTCCACAGAACATGTAGCAGAATCCTGAAAAAGATAAAAACAAGGTTCAATATACTTTATAATATAATGTAAAAAATGAAACTTTATATTAATGTAATAGATCATTATGACTGGTAAGAAAAATTAAACCTTGTGTTATGGCAAAGAATATATTATCTAGCTGAAACAATGCTATGTAATAGACTTTGAACCTCTTCCATTAAATTTGGGAACCTGAAAAACAGTGAAGCACATAAAGGCCATCAAAACTTGTTTTATTCTGTATCATAAATACAAAACCACATAATGGTCATCAAGCAAATCTAGCTGGCAACATAATTTTGGGATTATAATTTGTAATTCATAGTTTAACGTATCGGCCGATATCGATACAATATGGCTGACACCGATATGGTTTAGCATGTCCCGATCCGATACCAACCGATATCTGATACTGACCGATACCGGCATTGGGGGTATCTTTTTCCATCAATTTGGCAAAAAAAATTGTAGGAAAAAAAGACAAATAAACAAGGGTTTGAAGCATAATAAGGTTGTACCTATCTACAGGTTAAACTCAAACTTATATTCGAAATGAAGCATTTCCACAACTAAATGAAGCATTTCCACAACTAATTAAACACAAACTTATATTCGAAATTAGAACAACAGCTATAAATAAGTAAGCATGCTATCGAATTATTAAGCCGAATTTGGTTACTACATTAATGGCTTGCTATCAAACTTGGTTGCAACATCAGAGCCTTGTTCCTCGATATGAGGTTCAGACTATACCACTACTACAAAAGAAAATTGTCCCAAGTAAGAAGCCTTTAGATGTTTTTTTCATTCCTGGGACAACTTGCTATCTGCCCTCTATAAATTGGCGATGCATTGATAAGGAAACTTTGGACAATAAAGGGGGCACATAATACCACCTAGAAGTTCAATTATGCTGAGTAGATACACCTATATTTCCCATAAGACACTAAGTTCATGTAGTTGAAGCTACAGGACCTTCCAGTATGACACATTAGAGTAACAAAGCTTCCAATCAATTAAGTGCAATTAGTAGGTAGCAGACCTTCCAATTTGGAGGGATTATTCTGTCAATAACGAGGACATGCTGATTCCACCGATCTACAACTGCTTCCAAGATTTACCTCGCTAAGCTGTAACAAAAAAATCACATGATATCTCCTCAACTTGGTGTGTGTGCAAAGTAAACTGTATGACCACCAGCACTTGAACGGCACAATGTTTACCATGTATCTAGTTATGGAATAAGAAATAAGATATATAAACCGAAGAACAAATCTATTGTAGACCAGCTTTGGAGGAGCTGAAAGAACTTTTGCTTCTGAAAATGACAATACCGAAAGAACTTTTGCTTCGATTTCACTACTACAACTATAACTATGACTTGAAAATAACGACAGTTGAGAAGAATTTTGAGTCAAGTCAAAATTTTGAGTCGACACAAATTTTGGCAAATTGATCCTAAAATAGACCGAAATAACATAAGAATCCAGAATAGACCCAAAAACATGATAAAATTGTTGTCGACACAACAATCTGACTCACCGTAATTCCATTCAAAACTGACCGGAATTAGGATCAATCACTTTTACCATATTTTATGCTGTGTTTTTTAATATTTGTTTTCAAACTCCATACATACGCGTATTCAAAAATTAACTCTTGGAGCTTTCCGGCGCATAGTGGAACATAAACGCAACTAAATATTAAATGAAGCGTAAGGTTTTGAATCAATAATTTATCACCTGATCTGCGCCAGGAGTGACGACCGGGTCGGGCTGGAGATCCGCAAGCCCGGAGACGACGGCGGGAAGAACTCCCGCCTTGGTGAGGAGAACGGGGACTCGGAGGAATACATAGAAATATCTATAGTATCGATGCATTGGCATATCCTATTATATTTTGGAGTGTGTGTGTCGTGTCCGACACGGCACAAGCGCTGCACCAGTTCTTGGAGTGTCCGTGCTTCCTAGGTACTCAATCCAAGGGAAGGATGGAACTAACCAACTATACACTAAAGTTCTCTACAATGCATAAGAATGATAATGCTAAGTCCTTGACAAACAGAGCATCAAGTAATAACAAACATACAACTTACAATTGCTCTCATCCCTCCAGAAGGTACGAAGGCGGCGCTCGTGCGACTCGATTGCCGGATTGCGTCCTCCAGATCCGTAGGCAAATCACTGAAAATCTAAAAAAAATAATAAAATAAATAAATA
Source organism: Iris pallida (assembly GCA_029216955.1). NCBI lineage: Eukaryota > Viridiplantae > Streptophyta > Magnoliopsida > Asparagales > Iridaceae > Iris > Iris pallida. Next base: position 5,742,059 of record JANAVB010023800.1, read on the forward strand.
AACCCAAAAATAAAGGTTAATTAGAGAAAAAAAGAAAGTGTTTGTTAATAAGTCTTTATTTTGTATGTAGAACCTGTCTTGCTCTTCTTCTTTATCGTCTTCTAGAACTTCCTCTGGCTGTTGGTTTTGTGATTTTGCGACGGGGGGACCTGGAGTGGCATCGATGAACTTGTTGAACTTGGCTCGTGAGGGGGCTCCGGCATGCGCGGGGAGGCGGACGGAGGTCCGCCATAGAGGAGCAGGGCGAGGGTCCACCGAAGACGTCGGCAAAGTCAACGTCGGAGGAGCTCCTTCGTTGTTGTTGGGTTGCGGGTAGCGATCCGAACGGATCTTGCATGAGGAGGACCCGATTATCGTCCATCGGGAGAGGGAGGAAGAGGATGAGGAGATTGGGTTAGGGTTAAGGCTGGGATGAGTGGATGGGAAGTGGAGGAGGAGAGAAGAACCTTGACCGATACCGCCAGCTCCCTCCCCATCTCCTCCTTCCTTTCTAACTAGGTTTAGGGTTTTGGATCTAGGGTTAGGGTTTTGGAGTTGGGGGAAAGGAAGAAGAAGAAGAGGAGAAGATGGACCAAAAGAAAAATTTTGAAGCGCGGGGTGCAGCAAAGACTTTGCCAAAAATTGAACTTAAAAAATATTACAAGTTTGCCACCGCTCTAAAATATTAATAACGTTTTGTTTTATAAACATTATAAAAAGTCCAGAATTAGCCCAAACTGTCATAGAAATAAGGTATTTCGAACTTTGATAACGCTTTGGTATCAGGCGTCATCAATACGTCTTGTCGAGCGTTATTAATAGGCCTTTTTGTTGTAGTGTAGTTTAGTGGTTACTAAGAATAGTGATTCACAACCAAAGCTGATTTCATGATTTCCCACTCGATGACCTATGTATACCACATATGTAACTAGTAGGAGCAAGTAATAGTTATATGTAACTCCAAATGTTTATGGTATCATATTGTAAGGTATTGAACGATACATACCTGCATGATCTCTAATTCTGCTATGTATCCTTGGATATCGCAATTTGAATATCTCCATCCTTGAAGATCTATAATGCCAATGAATTTCTTCTGACCCCTTGGCATTCTGCAAGAATGGAGAGAATTCGAGTTAATCCGTAAACTTAAGTTATCAAGCATTGTTTAGCCCAAGATTACCAAATTCTTGTACATTGTGGTAGGCAATACGAGCATGAGTTACACTAGTTTAGGTGTTAAAGCTTAAGTTGGGCATAGTCTTACTAGGTGATGGGACTCTTAGTGGACCATTTACATTACCACTAGAGAAGGAAGGTGGAATCTTTTTCCTTCAGAATAAGTTTTCTTTATGTTTAAAAGGTGGCTCTAGTTTCATATTTGTGAATTTTCTCTTCGTTTAGGACTGGTGTATTCTGATCTGACAATTATGCCATAAATCTTACTATTTCGAGGAAGTGAGAATCAGGCTTGTGGAACACAGGGCATAATTTCCTAGTTTAGCCTTTTTTTTATAAGCCCTTTGTAATATCAAACCATGTATATAAGATACCTTTGCACTTTTACTTTCATAATATATCTTATACAATAAGGAGTATCTCATGACCTTTTATTTATTACTATACCTAATATCCTTATATATTGAAATTTTGATCATTAAAAAGATATTGATAAATTTCTCAGTTCTCCAAATGACTCCATATTATATAACTTGGTCATTTTATGTTTATGTCATGATATTTTGATAAACTTTGGTTTGTCTCTCTGTGAAACTATACCCAACAGTCATTTTATGACTATAAAATTATAAATATGGGTGTCTGCATTTCACTCAAAAAAGATGTAGTATTTTCTATATAATCCTGCTTTTGTTTTATTTTCTGTCCACACTTGTCCACCAAAGTAGTGTTTGTATTAGATTTAAGTTTTTAATAATTTGAATGGTCTCTCAAGTAAATTTATGGATTCTTATTTCCTTATAATATCTTAGATGTAGACATTAATAAAAATTCAATTTCTAATGTGACATTGTTTAGGATGGCTCTTCGACTCGGGCAAGTCTAGGGAAGCAATAGCCATGCTAGTGTATCCTTTTCTTGCGGACTTGTTTTTGTCGCTATTATCATAATTTATTATCTATTATAGATTTTTCCTCATGCAATTTAGTACCACAAGCTTTATACATGCTTACTTTTGACTTTGGCTATTATCATGATACTAACTTGGTATTAAAAATAAAGTTGCTTGATGCTTGATAAGTTAAAACAACAATTTCATCATATCATGCATCATTACAACTTTAACAATGCATTTTTTATTGCCTTTAGTATATGATATCATAAACTTAAGTTTAGGAAAGCAGGAACAGTTATTCGACAACCTGACGCTAGCAATCATATGGAAACATAAATTAAAGAATGAACAATAAGCCTTAGTTATTAATAAATAGCATTCATGCAAATGTTCATTGCTACATGTACATAACTAATATTTGGATCACCTACATATATTGTTGCCATGAATAAGGTTTCTCCAGACTTTGTTAAGTTCAAAAATATTGAACAATGGGTTTCTTCTCTTTAAGATACAAAAGTACTTACTTTGTGATTGATACAACTGTTGTCTTGAGGTACTTTGTTTTGAAAGGGTATCACACCATCTACTTACAACAATGTCCCTCCATAGGGGACGAATATGGAGCCTGCTTCATATTGTGATGCTCTTGTATCTATTTACTACACCATAATAGAGTGGCAGCAGGTACCAGGGCACCGAGGGGAATTGTCAATACCAATTGCATCTTGTATCTATGCATGGTCATCTATGACAAACTCAGCCAAAGATATTCGAGAAATATAGTTATTGATTAGCTCTCTCATATTCCTTCCATGTGCAAGCTCTGCTAACAAGGTCACCTTCATTCCATATCTCTAGCCACCTATAGGAACCAAAATGTGTTAGATGGCATTAGATCAGATCAAGCAAAGCAAAGTTCACCCATTTCTAGGAAAAAATAATGCATTTGGTTGAAAACTTATGTGAGATCCAATGGCGAGATACTATCAACTAAAGTGCAATGAATGACCAAAAGATATCTATTATTCCATTGAGGAAATCCATATAAAGGCAGTATTCTTTTCTTTATATGATTCACTAGCAATTCGGATTTTGTTTGTTGGTTTAGAAGTTAGATTCTTATGTTCTTTAGTTTGTTATATCTTGTTGCTTAGAGGATTTTATACCTAGAGGCTTCTCAAGAAGCTTATTTTTACTTGATTCGTGTCACTTATACTACTATTTTTTATAAATGTACAGATCTTATCTATATGCCGAAACGAGGTTGTCATCGCCTCCGTGGAGGTTCCTTTCGACCTACCCCATCCACTCCAGAGAAACAATCAGAAACCTCATGTGAGGAAATTTTCATGGGCCTTATTTAAATTTTAGGTCTATACTAGAGCCGAAGAAATACATTTGGCTTGATATGTTGAGGGTATGTTCTAATCAATTCTATAAATTTATAGGTCTTCTTGTTTATAGTGACAAGAGAATAGTTTATATTATTTTTATTCTAACTTAATTTGTTATAATTTGTGATTTTCTATTTTAATTTGCAGAAGAGCTACTAGTGGTCAGACCATAGAGAGACAGAGATCAAAAAATGTGAGGCAGAGATCAAGAAATGTTATAAGTCAGTTGTCGAAAAAAGGCTGGGGATATGGTAAGTGACCAGAAGACCTTTACAGCCCATGATGGAAATAAGCGCAAGGATTGGCTGAAGGAAGAATATTGGAAGAAGATGCAAGAGGATACGGCCAAACTTGAGTAGAAGATCAGGTCGGACAGGGCAAAGGAAGGTCGTTCCAAGGCTGGTCTCTTCATGGGTGGATCGATTTTGACCTCCGAACATTTTTGACGGATGGTATGTAAAAACATTAATTAAATTATATATATATATATATATATATATATATATATATATATATATATATATATATATATATATATATATATATATATATATATCATAGAGTTAACTTTTACAGACAAGGTGGCTGCTAAGGTAGGCTTAGATACGAGTACTGTCGACTTTCCCAAGATATTCGAACGTACCCATAAGCTAAGGAAGGATGCAAAGTTAGTAAACGAACGGGCTACTAAATCATTTTTGTAAGTATTTACTTGTCTTTCAACATCTTATCAAAAATTTATTCAATTTTTGCCAAATCAATATATTATTGGCTGATTCTTGTTAATTACGTTTGAGGACGCTACTTGTGACATTTAACATGATAATTGATACTTACTATTGTGACACTCAACATGGGATTGAACTTACTATTGTGACATTCAAGGGATTGAACTTACTGTTGTGACATTCAACATAAAAATTGATGCTTATTGTGTATTAGAAATAAAGGATCAAGGGGTTGAACTTACTGTTGTGACATTCGACATGATAATTTATGCTCTATGTAAAGAAGGAATGGTCAAAAAAGTTCATAAATTATTAGATGTGATGATTCAAAGAGGTTTGGAGCCCAATATAGTAACATACAACACCTTAATGGATGGATATTGCCTCACATAGGAAACAAGTAAAGCATTTAAAGTTTTTTGACGTAATGCACCAAGGGATCTCTTAAACTCTATTCTTGCAAATGACACAGTGTCACCAGATGTTGTAACATGCACTATAATGATGAAATACCTTACTAAAGAAGGGTTGTTGGATGAATTTGATGAGTTGTTTTGTCTATGACATAATCTCATTACTCTTCAGATTCTAGTATGCTTAATGCTATTGTTAAGGGCTTGTTGGATAATGGTGAAGTAAACAGAACTATGGGGTTTCTTTCAGAAATGGATAAAAGAAAATTTATCCTTGAGGCATCTATTGCGGCATCCATAGTGCATATACTCTCAAAGGATGGACATTGTCATCATTATATGAATTTGCTTGCTAATTGTCACTCCCGTTTTTCGTTATAAGTATTTCCAGTATACGTGTACGAAATTTTGATATTTGTTAGGTGACTAATGCTTTGACTTGTCTTGCTTAACCTAGTCTTGGTTTAATATTGACTTTGTTTAGTTTTGGTTTCGTTCACTTTGGCATGGCTTGGCTTGGTTTGGTTGGTTTGAGATGAGAAGGGTTGGTATATAAACCAACTTCTCTCTCTCTCTCTCTCTCCCTCTCTCTCTCTCTCTCTCTCTCTCTCTCTCTCTCTCTCTCTCTCTCCTCCAATATTATCATTTACTTCTCAACCTTCTTCTTCTTTTTCACTTACTCCTCCGACCAACCCATGGCAAGTGCAACTTGCTCCATGGAGAACAATTTGGATCTTCATTTTTTTATTATTCTATTCTCTTCCTTGTATGATTCTAAGCATCTTTAGAACTTGGGATTTTGATTTTGATGGATATATTTTTGTAGATCTAAGTTTTAAACTTTTCTTGTTTTTCTTGGTTTTGATTTATAAAAACTTGGTATTTTCAAAAACTAATGGTTCCATGTTGTTGGAAATTCAATTCTACCAAATTTTGGTTTTTGAACTACTTGATTTCGATTTATTTTGAAGAAGTTATAGCATTTCTTGTGTTCATGAGTTCCCGACACCTTCGGTGCCATTGGGACGACGAACTGTGTTGCACGTCGTGCCTTCGTGCCCCTCACGCCGGGCATCCACGTGTTGTGTGTTTCACGTGTCACGTGCATGTGCAATTTGTTTGTCGTGCGCTCGCACATTGTGCATCCGCGTCCGTGCACCTATGCGATTCGTTTGTCGCGCGTTGTACATCTGTGCGCTGTGTGTTTCACATGCTGCTCGCCTGCATGATTCGTTTCCCATGCGCCCGCACGCCGTGCACCCATGCCCTGCACGCCGTAGCCAGTTTTGCCCGCGCACATGAATGACTGTTTTTGCTTATTTAATCTATTTTGCAGCTAAAATTTTATAAAACTCAAAACATGAAAGTTGTATATCTTTGTCTTGGCTTCAAGAATCTTCATGTCTCATATTAACTGGAGTTTATATGCGACTGATAGTTTCAATCACAGTTTTTTATTTTCTTTGCATATTTTCTGTACTAGGCCTAAATTGCGACGATCCGACTTGACCACTTGATAAACTTGAAATTGAACTTGGATACAATAACATGATCCCATCTTGACAATCTTGATAGTGGCCCGTCGACGTGCACTCCTGACAAGTATTCTTGATTCGCAAATAAACCAGACATGACATATGAAATCTTGATTGCTGTTGCGACAACTATTCCTATCTTGCTAAGTGTAACCCTTGTCTTGACTCCGTGGTTGATTTTCCTTGATTGTGACTATACAAGCTAACTGTCTCGTCTTACATCATGTCTAGGACATGGATTTCTGGTTACCACGGTCAGAAATTCATAATGAATTCGACTAGGTTAACCACTAGATTGATAAGTACTTCATATAAAGAGATTTCCCAATTACAGGAGATCCTGTTATCCTGACCACACCTGCAGACTTGTAGCCTGCCGTCGAGTAGGGCACATTTTGTACTCTTTGTAAACTAAAAGTACTCTTAAATCTTGATAAACTCTTGTAACCCCCGCCTGGATAACCTGGATAGTCTGCAGGACTTCGGACTGTGGGAACATCTCAACTGCATCTTGTTAGAAATTAGGCCTGTGATAACCCTAGTTAGCTAATGATAGCAAATTATAGGACTTGGTTGGCCGTACCTAAATGATTGTTTCATGATTAACATGGGAATTATATTCTACCTCTTATTTTCCTAATGCAAGCTAGTATGTTCTTTTGACTCTGTCTTTCATGTTATTTAATTATGTTCTTTTATCAGTTCTTCTATTCATTTTATGCTAGTTTTAGTTCATAAGTGGAGCCACCCTTGTTGTACTTCCTCTTCTGGGTTCTGACGTCCCAGCTGGTTTTGTGTAGCCAGATTTCGGAGTTGCACCCGAGGATCTACTTGCCTTCCAGCCAGATGGTGAACACTAGACGTAACCGTAGCAGCGAGTGGGTTTCTTATTTTGCTCTCCCATTCTATTATAAATTATTCTTTTGAGGCGTTTAGCCGTCGAGCAAGTGTTAGCTCATGTTAAAACTTTAATTTCTGTCTTCCTAAGGGCTGTTATATGATTAACAAATCCTAGGGTTGATCATGTATGACCTAACTCTTGCTAGTCTTCGCATTTTGTATAACTATCTTCATGATCATCTGAATATATAAGTAATGTTTAGGACGCCTTACTTTGTATGTCTAATGATCTAACATCTTCTAACAATTATTTGCTTGCTTGAGATTGAGACACTAGGCTATTCTTGACCATAAGAGACTGATGTATTGTAGTTTAACCCCCAGACATATAGACAGTCGTGACCATATTTTGTAGTGTGTTGCAATCCAATATGCGTAGTTGGCTGTGCCTGTCTTCCGTACTCTAGTATTCTGGTTCTGGGGTGTAATACGGTTTAAGTGGTAGCCCATGCAGGTCTTGTAAATTAAGATGTGTGAGGGTTTTATTGGATAGTTGTCTCAATCAGCATTAGCCCTTGATCTCTACCCGTACTTTCTAATCTTCCTGATTCTTGACATGATAATATGCACTTATCATTGATCTATCTTGGTCATTCCTTATTGTTCCCCATGTCATTTTCTTCAGTGGTATTGTTCCTGGTCCTACCGATCGGCCGGACGAAGCACCTCATGTTAACCAGCAGCAGCAAGTGAACCAGCAGTAACCTGGGACCAAGCCCAGCACTAAGGGGCAGCCTTCCGTGTCATGCCTTCCGGGGATCTAGAGCCACCAGTACAGCCATCCCAGCCTGCAAATTATGAAAATAGAACCCTGATGGGACTCATCCGGGACTTACTTGCAACACAAGATCGTCAGGGTGATGCTCTGCAACGAATAGTACAAGAAGCTATGGGCAGAGTTGGTTATCAAGGGAACAATGCGGCTAACAGCTTCAAGTGCCTGAACCCTTCTTTCTTTGACGGCAGTGAAGATGCTATTACTGTTGATGGTTGGCTTCAAGATATAGAGGTTATTCTGGAGGCAGCTAGAATTCCAGCTGAAGAGAAAGTAGTCGTGGTACGACTACAATTGTTGGACTTAGCCCGTAGTGTTCGCCCATTGGTCATGGTCAAACCTAATTTTAATAATTGATCTAACCCTGCCTCGATATAAGGGCTACTTGGACAATTGCTAACAACTACCATTCAAGACAAGAAGTCAGTTTGCCATTGAGTCTGTATTTCCTTATCAATGTAATTTTTATTATTTATTGAGTCTAGGAATATGATGTACACCGAGTTGTACTAGCAAATAGGCTATCCCAAAATATTTTCAAAATATTCTTGTTTTGAAAATAAACATATTTACAAAAGCTCCTAACTGCTTGACTTTAAAAACCAGTTTACAAAAATAAGAACAGAACACCAAGGGAGTTCGGTCCGAATTTGCCCCGAGTTCGTTTAGTGCCCGTTGGACTTTGAACTTGGTCTCCCCGCAGTTACGGATGCAACGGCTATTTGCCGAGATTTACTCAAAGAATTCTGTCCCAATTCTGTCTGAATTCTGTCTTTGGAAAACCTATAAATAGAGAAGAATTTTCCTTATTTCAACACACCTCTCTTCTCTTCTCTCTAAGCTTAATACGTTCTTCCAAAGTGTTCTAAATCTATTCATTTTCAAATCCCAAGCCAGTTATAATCTCTAGTTGATTTGCCAGTACGGTACGGTCAAAAGTTTCAGAGTGATTACAATCAGAGGCTTGATTAAAGAAAGACACTTCACAATTGAAGTTGGTTGAGTACTTCTGATCAAAGCTCACGTTGTAGAAGTTACAAGGACTTCGGATAAAAACTTGTGGTATTTTTCTAAAGTAGATTTTAATTGGAAGCTAGAGTTCTTCCGACTAGACTAGTCCTCACAAGAGAGAAACCAGTATACATCCTTGAGTTTGCATTTGTACTCTAATCTCTACTTTTCATTTACATATCTATGATATATATATTCTGTGATCTTGCTATTAACATTTTTAAGAGCTAAATTTTTGCTGCCTACTCTATTCACCACCTATAGAGTATAGCGCTTTATATTTTGTTTCTACAATTGGTATCAGAGCGGATTATACAGGTAAAGAAAGGTAACATTGTTATTATTTTCTTATCAATACTGTTGTTACATGGATCACTATATCAAACATGGCAACTGTGAAATTCATAAGTGAAGGCCAGGCCACAAACAGACCCCCACTGTTTGATGGTACAAATTACACATACTGGAAACACGCATGAGTTTCTTCTTAAAATCTCTAGATTTTGAACTTATGGTCTATTGTGATTGATGGCCATAAAAAGCCTCCACGTATTCTTGTTGATGGAGAGTTGGTTGAGAAACCCCATAACAAGTATATTGAAACTAAAAAAAATAGGCCATTCTTGATGCATCTGCTATTAAAGCTTTGTTTTATGACTTAGGTGGGACTGAATTTAACAGAGTTTCTACACGCACAACATCAAATGAAGTATGAAAACTTCTCGAAGTTACTCACGAAGGCACAATGCAAGTCAAAGAGTCAAAGATAAGTAGACTTACTCAAGAGTTTAAGGTGTTCAAAATAAAGCCAAACGAATCAGTCATTTAGATGTTTACATGATTTCTGGATATTATAAACCCTTTGTCTTCTCTAGGCAAGGAATACAATAACCATGAGAAGATTCGTAAACTTCTACGATCTCTCACGAAGAACTGGATTCCAAAGGCTACTACAATTATTGAAGGAAGCAATGAAACACTCATTGGTAAGCTACTCACTCATGAGATGGAACTTCAAGACTTTGAAGAAGTTGCACCCAAGGAGAAGTCGATCGCCATCAAAGCTCAACAGAGAAGATATGTCAAAGATAATTCTGACAACAGTGACTCTGACTCTGAAGATCAAGCTCTCCTAGTGAGAAAGTTCAAGAAGTTCATGAGATTCAATAGAAAAACAAAAGAACATAATAGCAACAATAGTAACAATGAAGAAAATCCAATCGGCTATGGTTGCAAAAAGAAAAGACACATCAAGAAGGATTGTCCAACAACATCATCATCAACCATAAAAAGCAACAAGTATAAAAAGGGTTACCTGAAGAAATCAACATCTAGAAGGTATGCCAACACAAGCCTATGGCATGAAAGTGAAGCAAGCGACTCAGAAGATGAGCAATCAGACAATACTGCAAATGTATGCTTAATGGCATTTGATCAGGTAAATACTAATCCCATGTTTGATACATATGATGATTTTACCTTTGATCGGTTAGATGAAGCCTTTAGTGACCTCTTAGATGATTACAGAAAACTACATAGCAAATACCAAAACTCTAAGAAGGTACTCAAAGAGTACAAAGGTGAAATAGGAAGACTTACCGACCTACTAGCTGAGGTTAGAAGTAATGATAATTCTAGTGAGGTAGGTGAGCTTTCTTCTGTTAAGTTGCAGATACACGAGACCACAAGGCTATTCGAAGAGAAAGACAAGACCATTACCAAATTAGAGGAAGACATACTCAAAGAGAAGAAGAATCTTCAGCAAGCAATAGTCAAAAATGATGCACTCACTACTGACTACAATACACTGTATGACACTTCCAAAAAGTTGGAAATTAGGTTAGGAAAACAGCCTGAGGTTGCTGCTTCCTATCCTAACATGTGTCACTTACCGAAACACCGAAACACTGTCAAACCCAACACTGTCAAACAAAACCCAAACAAATCTTTGCCCAAGAAGACTAACTGGCATGCATTCTATTATAAATATCCAACTAGAAGACCAAGACCTACCACTCATGCACAACACACTGCATCTAACAGTCAACATGCTAGATGTCATTATTGTGGCACCATTGGTTATATCTCTCCTGCATGTAGAGTAAGAAAGCTAGTTGATTTGAAATTATGTGCATGCATACCAAAGACTAACATTTCAGGACCCTACAAGAAATGGGTACCAAAAGTTTTATCTGTAAATTCTCTTGTAGGTGAAACATCCTACGCATGCTAGAAGCTAGTGGATCCTTGACAACAGTTGCTCACAACACATGACCGGTAACGCTTCGTTATTCGTTACAGTGTCGAAGAAGAAAGTAGGATACGTCTCTTTCGGTAATAATCTTAAAGGGTATATAGTAGATATCGGCAACATTGGTAAGGCTCTCTATCATATGATTAAATATGTCTGTCTAGTAACCGAGTTAAAACATAACGTACTCAGCATAAACCATTTAGCTGACCATGGTTATGGTATTAACTTTGTCAAAGACAAATATACTATAGTTGATAGCTCAACATGTATTACTATCTTTGAAGGTATTAGGGAAGACAATATATATGTTTTATATCTATTGGAAGATGCTAACAAAGCAGGTAGATGCTTAATCGCCAAGAATAATGAGAGTCAACTATGGCATATGAGACTTGGTCATACAAATATGGACACAATTTCAAGACTATCCACAAAGAAGTTTGTACGAGGCTTACAGGACATCACCTTCAAGAAGGATACGGTATGTAGTGAATACGAAAAGAACAAAGCTATCTGATCCATTTTTAAGTCTAAGAACGCTGTAAGTACCACTAGACCTCTACAATTACTCAATATGGTTTTATTTGGACCTAGTAGAATTGCTAGCCTAGGTGGTAAGTTATATGCATTTGCAATAGTAGATGATTTCTTGAGATACACGTGGGTATATTTTCTTGCACGCAAAACTGATACATTGTCTGAGTTTGTCTTCTTTTGCAAGAAAGTTCAAAATAAAAAAGGATTCATGATCACTCATATTCGAAGTTATCGTGGCGACAAATTTAAGAATGTAGAGTTTGAGCAATTTTGTGACACACATGGTTATCTTATGAGTTCTCCTGCCCTAGGACTCCACAACAAAATAGAGTTATAGAATGTAACAACATGACTCTATCTGAAATGGCTAGAGTTATATTGAACCAGTTAGTCTACCTAAATACTTTTGGGCTGAAGCTGTCAATATAGCTTGTTATGTTCTTAATAGGATTCTAATTCAACCTAAATCAAAGAAGACTCCCTATGAGTTATGGTTTGATACAACACCCTCAATTTCTTACTTCAAAATTTTTGGATGCAAATGTTTCTGTTTGCCATAAAAAATCAAAGACAAGTATTACAGAACACTGAAATTGATTGCAAACTCGCTTGTACAAAGAAAATACTAGAAAGAAATTATAGGAAACAATCTAAGTACAATTGTTTAGTTCTGATTCTGGGGGGCGACGGTGGAGGCTCGGGAAAGTGCTATCAACTCTGCCTTACTCCGTGGACTATCTGATGCAGTCTCTAGCTCGTAAAGAAATTGCTTTTCTCTTGAAGGTTGTCAGCCTTTTGCAGGGGTATGGCACCCTGGTATTTATAATATGATGTATTTTGAGCCATATAGACGGCTAGTGGCCACGTGGCTGATTAGCACGCGAAGACCCGCTCTTTGGCTGCCATCTGTCGATTTGTTGGGATTTTGTTACAGCAAATCTGGGTAGTTAAGGACTTGGTCAGATTGCCACGTGTCCTGTTGCGTATAGTTTTCTCAGTCTTCAATCATGTGGGGTCGCATGAGACTCATGCGGCTTGGATCACAGTTACTCCTGGCTGTATAAAGTTTGGAAACTTTGGGGCCGCATAAGTCTGAGTCGCATAAGGTTCATGCGGCTTAGATGACACTCTTCTGGCCGCATGGAGGTATACGAACCCTACTTTTGGACGACGTCTCACGTCTTATCTTTCTTGTCAAAGTGTCAGAACTGTCATGTTTTGCCAGAACTTGTCAGCTTTATCAGTCGAACTGCTCCTCTTGGTCGCATATCTTCTTTCTACAGCTGTTTGTCGATGGGCTGCATATGTCTTTGAACAGTCATGTGGCTTTCCTTCATGCGACCTGATTGGCCCAAAGTACCTATACGGCAATTTGTAATCCGCATGAATCCCTATTTTTCATGCTTGTACAAGCCCCCTTCAAAGTTTTCAAATTTCAAATTTAGAATACTTTAAATAAGAAGCATGAAAATATGTCAAGCCGTAGGGAGTCTTCAAGTTTGCAGGAAGTTTTTCGAACTACATGGATATCTTGAGTCGCAGAACAAATCTTGAGTCACAGGGACACTTCGGGCCGCAGAGAGCCTGCCAGCTGTCACTGCTGTATTTAATTTTCCTGATCCGGTTGTGGATCTATTTTCGAGATGAAGATGACGGTTAATGCGAATAGAGTTCCCAAACATTGTCTTTATCTTTAATGATCTCAAAAATCGAAAAGACGCTCGACGGTTATTAGGGATAAAGTCCCCAAACGTCGTCCCTATCCTTAATGATCTCGAGAATCGAAGAGCCACTTTTTAGCAACTCTATAAATAGGAGTCATTCAGAGAGAGAGATTTTTCTCTTTCACCCTCTCCTCCTTCGACTTCATCATACTTTCTGCTATGGCTCCAAAAGCTTCTAAGTCGATTGGTGCGGCGGCCAAAGTGAAGAGACTTAATTCTCCGTCGAGAGCGGCAGACACTCCTTCCATTCGTTTTGACGTGCAACATTCTCTTAAGAGTAAGGATGGTGAGCATATGATGACTGAAATATTAAATAGCCATAGCGCATATTTTCATGCGTGGCTCTGTCATATACTGCCTCTGCTATAAGCCTGGTCGATGTATGCCCTATCTCGTCTGGACCACATGTGTTCTGTACGATAGGGCCGCATGGACTGAGCCGCATAATCGTTGCTCATTCGAACTTAAACCGCCTGAGTGCCTCAAAAATGGATTTGTATGAACTTTCTATGAGTAAGTCGCATAGGTGCCGTATGAGCATTTTATGATCGGGCTGCATGAATACTGTATGGCTGGGCCGTATGATTGTCCCGTAGCTGATCCGCACAAGTATCAGGCCGCATAAGTTTTTTATGACTGAGCCGTATTGAGCCGTATGATAATAACTGAGCCGTATAAATGCTGCATGAGTACTTCATGACTTTGGGGCTGTATGTTTTGGCTGGGCCGCATAACTTGTTAGGCCGCACAGAGTCTTTTGTTGTTATATGACTATCTTCTTTACTTTTGATTTCTTTGTATCATCAGTGTCGAAGGCTGAGACCATTGCGAAGGAAGAGGTGCTGCCCCCTTCTATCAAACAAGAGTCACCGTTTGTTAGAGTTGAGGCGAAAGAAGAGTTGGCGTCCATCGGGGAGGGGATTGCTCTCAAGGAGAAGCCCAAGTCTAAGGGCAGTAGTATTGGGAGTTCTGACCCTCCTGCCCCCTGTCGAAGACTCCGGTCAAATATATCTTTCGTATGCAAAATGGCTAAGGGATTGGTATATGCCTCAGCACGGCTATGATCCTTGACTGTAGGGATCCGTGGGCTACCATGTACTAGACGTTCGTATCCGCCTTTGTACTTCCATCTGTCTATAGCTGTAGCTTTTATTTTGCTTCTTTTGCAATCCTTTACTGGAGGTGTAGTCCTGTGAATGTAACTGATTTTGAATAAACAGGGTATGCTCACCCATTTTATTTGTGGTATTTTGTGGTGCTTGTACTAGAGGGCCTAAATACAGCATTTTTTTATAAAGGACATCCCACTGGGGGATTTTTTTGTGGACCTATTGCCCTTTTGTTCATCTTAAAATGCGAGCAAATAGATTTGAATGACATTTTGTGGACCTACTACTCTTGGTACACCGATGGTGCGAGTAATAGATTAGAATAACTTTTGTGGACTTATTACCATTTTTGTGTACTGGCAATACGAGTACTGATAATAAGTGGAAAGGAAACCAACGTATTTACTCAGAGGTAATGAGGACGTGGTAAATATGGGTCAAAATAAAGCCTTCCTACTTAGAGGTAATGAGGACATGGTAGGGGTAGGCATAATAGGGGTACACAGAACAACTCAGAGGTGCTATCAACGTGAAAGTTCTATGCATTGGGTGATTTGTTTGTGATGGATAGGAAAACAACTCAGAGGTAATATGGACGTGGTTGTTTTTTTCTGTTGGGAAATTTTGTGGACCTATTACCCCTTTTGTGCACTGACAGTGCGAGTAATAGATTAGGATAAGTTTTATGGACCTATTACCCTTCTGCGCACTGGTGGTACGGGTAATAGATTTTGAGACAAACTCTTGGTAGAGAGAAGCTATGACCAGGAAGTTCATAGATATGATCAAGAGATGAGATATGAATTCATTCGGAGTAGTCAGAGAGTAAGTTCAGTGGTACATGAGGGTACGTAACTCAACAATCTGGGAGATTTGAAGTCAGAGTGTAAGTTCAGCGATACCTGATAGTATATAACGCAAATCCGAGAGATAGTTGGAAGGTGTCGTTTAGACATAGTATTTCTTGAGGAACTTATCGTTGATGGGCATCATGAGCAAGTCTCTATTTTGTTTTGTGAGACGATACGCGTCGTTGGAGAATACGGTCTCGATGACGAACGGACCCTCCCACTTAGGCTGGAATTTGCCGGGGGTCTTGTGAGTCATGACCATTGGTCTGCGAATGGCCAAGACAAGATCACAAACTTGGAATATTCTCTGTTTGACTTTCTTGTTGAAAGCTCGAGAGATGCACGCTTGGTAGAGCGCTATGCTTTGTTGATCTTCTAAACGCTTCTCATCTAATGTATCTAACTCTTGTAGCCGTCGGCGGTAGTTATCGTCCGCCGTTAACCAGTAGCTGAGGGCCACTCGAAGTGAGGGGATCTAATTTTCCAATGGGAAGACTGCCTCGCTCCTGTAAACTAAGGAAAATGGTATATTTCCTGTAGCCGTCCGAATTTTCGTCCGATACGCCCATAAGCACTCACCAAGCTTTTCATTCCAGTCGCGTTTGTTTGCAGATACAAACTTCTTGAGGAGCTTGATTATGGTTTTGTTGAATGCTTCAGCCAAACCATTGGCCGAGGGGTTATATGCTATCGGGACCATGTTCTGAATTCGATTCTTATCACAAAATCGATAGAAAGCATGAACTACGGACCATTATCGTGTATAATCCTCCGGGGCAGTCCAAAACGGTAGATGACGTGATGTTTTATGAAGCTAATCACGTTCGATGTCTTGACCTCTGCCAATGGAACAGCTTCCACCCATTTGGAGAAGTAATCGGTAATTGCAAGTACGAACAGATGCTCTCTAGACGGCGGTGGGGTGATAGGCCCAATGATGTCCATTCCCTATGCTTCGAATGGCCAAGAGGCCACTGTCGGGTGCAAGAATTTAGATGGCAGATGTATGAAATCTGCATCGATCTGGCAGGCCTTACACTTTTTTTCATAATCAACTGCATCTGCGACCATTGTGGGCCAGTAATAACCCATCCGGTGAAGATGATCTTGTAATGTCTGTCCAGGTTGGTGAGACCCATAAGTACCGTCATGAGCTTCACGTAGGGCTTCTTTGGCTTCTGTATTTGACAGACATCTTAGTAGTAGACCATCGTGGGATCGTCGATATAACATTTTTGTCTCTGTATCGTAGAAGAATCTGAGGGAGCGCCTTCTGATTGGGGTAGCTTCCTTCACATTCTCTGGAAGAATTCCATAGACCGTAAAGTCGATGAGCAGGCGTCTCCAGTCTTGTATGTCATTGGTTGTCTGGGTGGAGTAACTCATACCCAGTTGAAGATTGTTCCTGGGGTAGACCAGTTCATGGCCTATTAAGTCGACTAGATGATAATAGGGAATCAGGTCCTCATTGTAAATCTCGTATGAACCTCAGATCTGGTTAACAACCAAATATAACACCCAGTTTTCCAAATGAGGACAATTTTGAAATTTTGTTATTATAATCATTTAATAATGATATTTAAATCATATTATGATTTTTGATGATTTTTAATTATTTTTAAAATCAATTTAAAACTGTTTTAAGTCATGGCTTGTGATTTTGATGCCTTGCTAGTGTAACCTGAGAGATTGCCTAACCTAGAGCCTGACCATATCATTAGGATAATTATTATTACTCTTGAGCATGAGGGTATTTTGGTCATTTGGCCTCTTTGAATTATTTCATGATTTATTGTACTGGTGATTGTTGATTTTGACTTATGACTAGCTGTGACTTAAGAGACTGTCCTAGATTTTGATCTTGACCTTGGTGACTTAGTCAATATGGTATGGACCCTAATCAAACTCAAGTTGGGCTTGGTTGACTTAAGTTGGCTAAGTTTCATGAAGAGAGTAGGAGAATTTTTGCATTGGACCATAGGCTAAGGACTTGAGCTAGTTAGCTAGTGCAACTTGGCCCATAACCATTAGAATAAACCCTAACCCTAATTTTCCACTTTATGACCAGCCACTAGGGCTCCTCCTTCCCTATAAATAGTCTCCTCCTTGTTCTTGTCTCTTTTATTATTTTTTTCAAGTTTTGAAGAAGAGGTAAATAGCCATTCCATAACTTTTTCATTCCAACTCCTTTTTAACCCTAGTCTTTTGCATTAGGACCTAATTAGTGTTTATTTACTGTTGGTGGAGAGTAATCCCAGATTTTGAGCAATTTGGGGATCTGAGCTAGCAAGGAGGAACACTTCATTTTGGGGCTTTTTTTAGCTATTTGCACCTATAGGTAAAATCCTTTAAATTGCATTAATATTTTGTTTTCTTTGCACTTAGGGCTAGATCTAGGAGTCCCCTAGCTGTTCCTGAAGTTTGGGTCAAATTCGTGTCCGTTTGGTGTCCGTATCGGACACGTGTCATAAGTGTTGTGTAGGTGTTTGATTAAATGCCTCTAAGGAATTTATTTTTGATTTTTCGTAAATCTAATTAAATGAATTTGTAGATCTAAATATGTACATCAATTTTTGTGAAGAGTGTTTTGTGTTTTGGTGTCTTGTTGTGTCGGATTTTTATGTTGGACACGCGGGGACTGAACCGTACACAGTGCCCTGCTGCTCGGGCACTGTAGCGGACACGACACTGCACGTCTTGACACAAATTTTTGGGCACACCTAGGACACACGACTGACACGACACAGACAAAATTGTAGGCCATATGGTTGAACGATTTGGGAGAAATCCCGACTGCACCGTCTCGACCACACGCGCACAGGTGCCACTGATACGCACTTCGTACGGGGACACGAGGACACTTGGACTCATGTCAGGCTACCCTAACTCTAGCCGTAGACCTAGGCTACCCATTCGACACCACCACTTGGTGTCTTGGTGGACACACGTGTCCCTAATGGGTTCGATACGCGTGCACGAGACAGTGTACTGCACTGTCTCTGGCACCAAATTCGACCAGGTTCGTGGCACTTTGGACACGATGTTTTGATACTTTGTGCACACACATCACCCCCATGTCGACACGAAATACCCCCACCTAACACGAGGGTCTGGGTTGGTTTTGAAATGGTTTTTGGGTTCATATCAGTAAGTGACTGATACACAGTGTTAATTAGTTTTTCCTAAAACTTGAATCCATTTCAATCCTATTCTTAAAACTAATGTTTTCAATTGTCAGTGATCCCATAAGTTTGATTATTCCTGACTAGTTCAATATTTCTTTTAGATTAGGCTTTTGATATGGAAATGGGATTTTGGACAATGTATTGGCTTTCGAATGGCTATATTGACTGTTACTTAAATTGAATGATTGTTCAATTCTCAAACAGAGAAATGGTTTTCCTGATATTAAAACCTGATATACACAACTGAATTTGATGTTTAACATGCATATTATCTGAAGACTAAGGTTGATTGTTATATGAAATGAGGTTAGGTTGATTGATACAAGGAAAAAAACTGATTTAGGGACTGAACTGGGTTCAGTCCAGGTTCTGTGAGGAAGGATTGGCCAGGCAGCCTTAGTTTTGCCTTGACATGGCCTTGGCTTCGCATGGTCTTTCAGTTTGAAGTTTAGATAGGAGTAGGAACGGAATTCATGTTCTTCTTATTGAATACACCTACATATGTAGTTCAGTCCATACCATTAGTTTCAGCCCCATTTTTCATAGGAGCTCAGTTGCTTAGTTTCAGCCCATTCCATGTTATTTCAGTCCTTGAACCTTGATTTCTGTCCACATTTCACATCATAATGGTTAGACAGTTTCAAATGTATTCATATATGGTATTGGGTTGAATCTGAATATGAAACTGTCTTGACACTTATTCATTGAATTCTGAGAACATATCCACACACCCACACACACAAGTACACACACTCCTATATACCCTGTGCACACACTCTTGACACCCTAAAACCTGTGAACACTGACACATGAACACTGAAATCTGAATTTGAAACACACATGTTCACATCATTATACCCACACACACATGTTAGTTCAGTTCATACACACATACTGTTCTTTAATCTTGCCAACCATGTTGTAATTCCTACACACACAAAACTGGAAATGTTTTGGCACACACACATTGCAACCTGAAACTGAGTTACACTAAAACCTGTTATACATACACAGTGACTGAAATGAACCCCTTAACCCTCTCTCTACCTCTAAATGGATGAATGTCAATATGTATGCAATATTTGAACTAACAGTAGAGCATGTAGGTAATGATAGATGCATGACAGGTAGTCAATGTAAATATGAATCAATGATATATACATGTATGCATCTATGTAATGTATGCCGGAATGTGAGATGTATGAATGTATATATATGAGTATGTACATATATGTGATGTTAGGTTTTGAGTACATTGGCTTAGGCTTGTGGCTTGGTTTAGGCTATAGGTGGAGTAGTAGTAGGCTATAGTACTAGCTTGAGTTTAGTTTAGCTTATAGGCTTGGGTTGGTACTTAGACCTATAGGATTTCTAGCCTATAGCTAGTATTAGGTTTCCCTAGGTTGTTAGCCTAGTATAAAATTCTATTAGACTTAGTGATTGTGGTTTAGGCCTAGTGTTGACCTAGTGGCCTAGGGTGTTGACCATGTTGACTAGAATTGACCAATACCCTAGAAGTTTGACTTGGACCTAGTTTGACCTAGACAGTTGACCAGGTTTGACTTAGAGTTGACTTTGACCTAGAATTGACTTAGAATCATGTAGATTGCATCATGAACTCCATTTATCTTATTTTAAAAACATTATAACCTGTACTCCTCTGTTTAAAAAATTGTGACTCCGATGCAGACATATGATATTATACTACTCTTTTCAGAGTAGCAGACGAGTACATTCTTTGATAGTTCTCTCATTTATTTGTCAATTACTGTACTTTAGTTCTAGTTAGCTGTTTGTGATTCTCTATTACAAATACGTATTTTTTTTCTGAATCCATGTATACGACACACATACTTACTCGACTTACCTCTATTATTCGAATCACCATAAGAATCACTATTCGAACTGCCTATTCGTATCTTTATATGCTGGTTGGACTTTTATTCGATTGATGTGTCGAATTTTGGATTTATTTGTATTAGATGGGCAGAGAAATACTTGTTTAGACATATGAACATTTCCACTATTCGAACCACCCCCTGTGAATGATATTCGAATGATAGCCATCTCTCACCTGATCAGTGCGTGATGTGCCGGATTTACCCATAGCCGTTTACATGTCTATCTAAGTATTTTAAAACACACTTGGAAAATTTATTCAAATCATTGTTAGATCATCATGTGAATCACTATTCGTATCACCTTATTCGTATTACCTTATTCGATTCACCTTATTAAAATAATGATTAGAATCACATTCGACTCTTCTTGTATTAGACTCACATTGGGATTACATTCGACTTATATTGTACTGTCTGAACTCATTTTGTTACTCTAGTTCAGCTAGATCTTATTTTATAGTCTTCATTGCTATGATTCTCCTCTTGTTTAGTTACCATACTTTTATTGTACCTTAACTGTTTCTCTACATCACTACATGTATAAAACTGCCATATTCATCAATATAACTGTCTATAACTGATTTATAGTTCTCTGTCATTTACTTGGGATTTCTTGATGAATTGTACTCGTTCCTGTCCTGACTGGACCTGTTGAAAATATTACAGATGATTGCCCTGAGGACATTTGCCCTACTTGCCTTGGAGCAGGAGATGGCTTAGCTACCTTTCACCCTGACACCCAGGAGTGATAGGGAGACTAGCTAGTAGACTTGGTTTAGTTTTCATGTTTTAGAACTTGAATTGTAATAACTTGAGATACGAGTTTGTATTTGAGTTTGTTGAGATATTATTATTTTAGTAGTTTTTTTAATCGTTGTTATTTAGTCTTTAGTTATAAACTTCTGTGTTATCTTATCGTGCTTAGACTGTGATTGAGATTTCATTATATGTATACTTGTCCTCCATTCGGAGTTGAGATTTGACAATTACATTATATAATTGGGTGAGTTGTTGATTAGATAGTAACCTAGGACAGCGTTCTACCGCCGACACTATGGCGTAGGCTGGACGTACCCACTTTTCGTACTCCTACACAGGGTGCGGGTCATGACACGTTTTTAGTGGTGACCCATGCAGGTCGAGAGTCGCTTTAGTGTGATGTCATGGTAGTGCAACGATTAGTTGTACTGATGTGCGCCTGTGATAGAAACTAAGGAATAGGCTTTAGTTGAGAGAGTACTCAATCACAGTTATGACTACTTGAGAAGATTCCCGGATGACCCTTGAGAATCTCATTTAAACTATCTCAAAATTCGATTCTGACAGTATCTGTCTATCTTCCTTGATTCATCGTTGAATTTGATTCTTGGTATTCCTTATTGACTTGATTTTCTACCAAGATAACATTATGGGCTAGGTTGCCTCTGTCATGGAATCTAGAGTCTTTTACAGCCATATCAGCTGGTTGGGCGATGAGATAGAGTCTGATTTTGGATATATTTCTCGGGTGTGGAAATTTAAAGTTTTCGCAGCCAAGCTAGCGGCAATACAAAAATTTTAAATAACATGATTCTAGAGGTATATACATTAGTTATGGATTCTATGGATTATCGCAGCCATACTTACTAGTGTGACGAGGATTCTGGTAACATGGTTCTGGATAGACGGGTATGATTATCAGATTACAGGATAGATACCATATAGATGGTGCCCTAGTATAATTGAGTGGAATATCAGGATGGATGTTACTTGAGTATCATGGATTAGATAGAGAGAGCTAGGCCACCTATAGCACAGCACCGTGTCCCGCACCATCAGAGGAATATACCCCAGAGGGGCAGGGCTTTTGTACTGACAGTCGAGTAGACCGACGCTATGGGTGACGGGTTAGCAGGTCTGTCCTTCCTGTCCTTCTTTCACCTTTATGTGTGATTCCATTAGTACCTGTCAGGATATTCTTGTGATATGCTAGATAGCGTAGTTACCCTGTTCGAGACTGTGGAATCACGACCAGTAGGACTATGATTTCATGTTATCCTTCGACCTTGATTGTTGGGGGTTTAACCTAGGAGGAGTACGATCATCTTAATTTCGAGGACAAAATTCTTCTAAGGAGGGTAGACTTGTAACACCCAGTTTTCTAAATGAGGACAATTTTGAAATTTTGTGATTATAATCGTTTAATAATGATATTTAAATCATATTATGATTTTTGGTAATTTTTAATTATTTTTAAAATTAATTTAAAACTGTTTTAAGTCACGGCTTGTGATTTTGATGCCTTGCTAGTGTAACCTGAGAGACTGCCTAATCTAGAGCCTGACCATATCATTAGGATAATTATTATTACTTTTGAGCATGAGGGTATTTTGGTTATTTGGCCTCTTTGAATTATTTCATGATTTATTGCACTGGTGATTGTTGATTTTGACTTATGACTAGCTGTGACTTAAGAGATTGTCCTAGATTTTGACCTTAACCTTGGTGACTTAGTCAATATGGTATGGACCCTAATCTAACTCAAGTTGGGCTTGGTTGACTTAAGTTGGCTAAGTTTCATGAAGAGAGTAGGAGGATTTTTGCATTGGACCATAGGCTAAGGACTTGAGCTAGTTAGCTAGTGCAACTTGGCCCATAACCATTAGACTAAACCCTAACCCTAATTTTCTACTTTATGACCACCCACTAGGGCTCTCCCTTCCCTATAAATAGTCTCATCCTTGTTCTTGCCTCTTTTATTATTTTTTTCAAGTTTTGAAGAAGAGGTAAATAGCCATTCCATAACCTTTTTATTCCAACTCCTTTTTAACCCTAGTCTTTTGTATTAGGACCTAATTAGTTTTTATTTACTGTTGGTGGAGAGTAATCCCAGATTTTGAGTAATTTGGGGATCCGGGCTAGCAAGGAGGAACACTTCATTTTGGGGTTTTTTCTAGCTATTTGCACCTATGGGTAAAATCTTTTAAATTGCATTAATATTTTGTCTTCTTTGCATTTAGGGCAAGATCTAGGAGTCCCCTAGCTGTCTCTGAAGTTTGGGTCAAATTCGTGTCCGTTTGGTGTCCGTATCGGACACATGTCATAAGTGTTGTGTAGGTGTTTGATTAAATGCCTCTAAGGAATTTATTTTCGATTTTTGTAAATCTAATTAAATGAATTTATAGATCTAAATATGTACATCAATTTTTGTGAAGAGTGTTTTGTGTTTTGGTGTCTTGTTGTGTCGGATTTTCGTGTTGGACACGCGGGGACTGAACCGTACACAGTGCCCTGCTGCTCGGGCACTGTAGCGGACACGACACTGCACGTCTTGACACAAATTTTTGGGCACACCTAGGACAAATAACTGACATGACACAGACAAAATTTTAGGCCATATAGTTGAGCGGTTTGGAAGAAATCCCGACCGCACCGTCTCGACCACACGCACACACGCGCGCACAGGTGCCACTGATACGCACTTCGTACGGGGACACGAGGACACTTGAACTCGTGTCAGGCTACCTTAACTCTAGCCCTAGACCTAGGCTACCCATTCGACACCACCACTTGGTGTCATGGTGGACACACGTGTCCCTAATGGGTTCGATACGCGTGCACGAGACAGTGCACTGCACTGTCTCTGGCACCAAATTCGACCAGGTTCGTGGTACTTTGGACACGATGTTTTGACACTTTGTGGACACACACATCACCCCCATGTCGACACGAAATACCCCCCTGACACAAGGTCTGGGTTGGTTTTGAAATAGTTTTTGGGTTCATATCAGTACGTGACTGATACACAGTGTTAATTAGTTTTTCCTAAAACTTGAATCCATTTCAATCCTATTCTTAAAACTAATGTTTTCAATTGTCAATGATCCCACAAGTTTGATTATTCCTGACTAGTTCAATGTTTCTTTTAGATTAGGCTTTTGATATGGAAATGGGATTTTGGACAATGTATTGGCTTTCGAATGGCTATATTGACTGTTATTTAAATTGAATGATTGTTCAATTCTCAAACAGAGAAATAGTTTTCCTGATATTAAAACCTGTTATACACAACTGAATTTGATGTTTAACATGCATATTATCTGAAGATTAAGGTTGATTGTTATATGAAATGAGGTTGGGTTGATTGATACAAGGGAAAAACTGATTTAGGGACTGAACTGGGTTCAGCCCAAGTTCTATGAGGAAGGATTGGCCAGGCAGCCTTGATTTTGCCTTGACATGGCCTTGGCTTGGCATGGTCTTTCAGTTTGAAGTTTAGATAGGAGTAGGAACGGAATTCATGTTCTTCTTATTGAATACACCTGCATATATAGTTCAGTCCATACCATTAGTTTCAGCCCCATTTTTCATAGGAGCTCAGTTGCTTAGTTTCAGCCCATTCCATGTTATTTCAGTCCTTGAACCTTGATTTCAGTCCACATTTCACATCACAATGGTTAGACAGTTTCAAATGTATTCATACATGGTATTGGGTTGAATCTGAATATGAAACTGTCTTGACACTTATTCATTGAATTCTGAGAACATATCCACACACCCACACACACAAGTACACACACTCCTATATACCCTGTGCACACACTCTTGACACCCTAAAACCTGTGAACACTGACACATGAATACTGATAACTGAATTTGAAACACACATGTTCACATAATTTTACCCACACACACACATGTTAGTTCAGTTCATACACACATACTGTTCTTTAATCTTGCTAACCATGTTGTAATTCCTACACACACAAAACTGGAAATGTTTTGACACACACACATTGCAACCTGAAACTGAGTTACACTAAAACCTGTTATACATACACAGTGACTGAAATGAACCCCTTAACCCTCTCTCTACCTCTAAATGTATGAATGTCAATATGTATACAATATTTGAACTAACACTAGAGCATGTAGGTAATGATAGATGCATGACAGGTAGTCAATGTAAATATGAATCAATGATATATACATGTATGCATCTATGTAATGTATGCCAGAATGTGAGATGTACGAATGTATATATATATATGAGTATGTACATATATGTGATGTTAGGTTTTGAGTACATTGGCTTAGGCTTGTGGCTTGGTTTAGGCTATAGGTGGAGTAGTAGTAGGCTATAGTACTAGCTTGAGTTTAGTTTAGCTTATAGGCTTGGGTTGGTACTTAGACCTATAGGATTTCTAGCCTATAGCTAGTATTAGGTTTCCCTAGGTTGTTAGCCTAGTATAAAATTCTATTAGACTTAGTGATTGTGGTTTAGGCCTAGTGTTGAACTAGTGGCCTAGGGTGTTGACCATGTTGACTAGAATTGACCAATACCATAGAAGTTTGACTTGGACCTAGTTTGACCTAGACAGTTGACGAGGTTTGACTTAGAGTTGACTTTTGTAGCCTCCCTTCCCGGAATTTTGAAAATTTTATTTATTTTAATTAAAATGGTGATTTTTAGATTTTTATGAATAATTATTTTGTTAATTATTACGGTAGATGATTTTAGCCATGGTTGAGATTTGGAGTACAAGGTGACTAGGAATTATGCCACGGGTAGTGCAGTGGCACGCTTTGACTAGTGTATTAGCCCTGGTAGAGAAGGCCGAGCCATAGTGATGTCCTAACTAGAAAAACCAGGCCAAGTTGTGACATGACCATTTTAAATAGTTAATTATCCATTATTAATATTATTTGACGTCTAGGTGACCGGTCGCACCAAACTAGTGCAAATTGGACCCAAACCAAGCCAAGCCTATGTAGACATACTTTTAGGTATGTACAAATATTTTTTAGCTTTTTGGGTAGACTTAACGATATTTCCTAAATATTTGGTTATTTATACAAATGGGTATTATTATTATTTTTATTATTTTTATTATTTTTTTATTATTATTATCATTATTGTTAATATTATATTATTCTTATTATTATTGTCATTATTGTTATTATCATATTATTCTTATTTTATTGTTATTATTATATATTTTTGTGTGTGTATATATATAAATATTATACGTGTATATATGCATATATATATACGTAAGAGATTATATATATAGATATATGAATGTATGTGTATATATATATAATATATATTGTATATAGGTAAGTTTGTATATATATACATAATATAAATTATATATAGGCGTATATGTGAATGTATATATATAAATATATATATGGGTGTACGTGAATGTGTGTATACGTGTGTGTATATATATGTATATGTGTATAATATTGTATATATGTATACGTGTATAATATTGTATATACGTATACGTGTATAATATGGTATTTACGTATATATATATATATATATATATATATATATATATATATATATATATATATAATATATATATATATATATATATATATATATATATATATATATAAGAGATAGGAATAAGAAAAACAAAGGATTAAATAAGCAAACACAGGCCCAGCCCAGGCCCGTAATCAGCCCAGGCCCGAGTAGGCCCAGTCCCTAACTCCCCGGCCCATAGAGGGCCAGACCCTTCCCAGCTAAGCAATAACCCCCCTCTGTTTTTTAAACAGAAGCAAACCCGAGCCTCTGTAATAAGAACCGACCCCCCCTGTTCGTTCATACACCTATTTATACATGATCGAAAACAACAAAACCCTAAGTCCATACCCAGACCGCTGCCCCGACCCCCACGGCCCTGCGCGCCGCCGCAGCAGCGCCGGCCGGCCACCGCCGCCGCGCCAGGGCTGCGCGCGCGAGCCAGTCGCGACGGAAGGCAACAGAAACAACAACTCATGGGGCCGACTTTACATCGGTTTTCCCGCCACCCGGTTCATCGTTTTACGAACGACTTTCTCCGGTATGTCGACAACATAACCGACTTCTTTTTCCTTCAGATAGTTTGTTTTATTTCGCTTCGTACGCGTCGTAGATCGAACCCAAAGTTTTTGAAAAACTCCTCGAAAACAGAACATTGGAACAGTCCAAGAACCCCTGTTCGGAGGTCGATTCCAATCGATCCAGTACCAATATAGGAAATCTTTTTGAAGAGTCTTTTTGACAACATGCAGGGCTTCGAATTCCTTCTTGCGGAATTTGAATTCATCGACTGAGCGTCGAGAAATCGAATCCCAAAGTTTCCCAAAAACCTGTTTTAAAAATATTGAAATTGTTCCACACGACGTACGTCACACCAATCGGGACGACGTGGTCGCGAACCGAAAGCATCGAAAGCAGCGTAACAGCTTCGTGGTCGTGTGGGCTTTGACGGAATTCAAATTGGTCGCGTGGGCGCGACGAATTTGATGCGTATCCGTCGAAATTCCCCGTATCGTGCACTTTGTAAATTCTCCAACTACTTTGTGCACGTTTGTCAGATCGAGATGAAACTTGTGCCAACAGAACCATATCGTTTTTCTGGTCCTGCATGCCAAGTTTGGTCCAAATCTGAGACAGTCGAATCGAACGTCGTTTTGTGGGCCCCGTGGTCCCACTTGACGGGCGATTTTGTGCACGGCCCGCCGGAATCCAACTTTGGACATACGGTTGGGTTCGTATCGGAAAACTAGATCCGTAGACATATAGTTTGACGAATGTAGAGACCGTTGACTCGGGTATGCTTTTCGGTGCAAAGCGGGTCCAACGGCGGACATCGTTTTTGCCCGAAATTACCGTTTTACCCCTATGTCCAGAATTGGACTTAAGGACAAGCAGTCCTAGCTGATTTGACCCTTCTGAACACAGTGGTGATAATTGTTTTATCATCCGACAATGTTTGTAGATATTTTCTCTAGGTATCACCATTAGTTAGTCAATTCCTATTTTTCCGTAATTCGGAATTAGTACAACCTCATAGTTTAATACTTAGAGACTAGAGTTGATCCCCTTTGACCAGGTTGACTATATTAACCAAAAGTCAACTATAGGTCAACCATTGACTTAGTTTGACCCGGATTGAACTAGAACTTGACTCGTTGACTTTAGTTTGACTCTAATTTGACTTTAATTGACCTAGTGGACTTGTTGATTAGACTTTGACCTAGAAGAACCTAGAACTATCTAGAATGCACTGTAGATTACTCTTATTTCATGTTAGACTCTTTTGTGACTTGTGATTGCTCTAAATAGGACACTGTGACTCCAGTTGGACATCTTCATTTATCAGCGGCTTGGATTACCAGGCGAGTACATTCTTTGATCTTTTCATACTTCTTTGGATATGTACTCATGTTATAGACTAGTATACTTGATGCTGACACGACGTTCACACGGATCGGTACCCTATGGATCTTTTTATGCGATGTTATCCCCTCGGATACATCGAGTATGTCATGTTTCATGTACGTTATCATGTTCATCATGTATTCCATGTATTCACTTTTATCCATGTGCACTCATGTGTTATTCATGTACACTCATGACCATATGAGCCCCATGTATACAGTAGTTGTTATCCATGTGCAATAACATAACATGCTTCGATCCTTGTGTATTGGTTGGGGGCAGGGAGAGTGTAGTTGGTTATGTGATCATTATCCCCAGTAGTTATCCATGTGCATTCCATAGTTGTATCCATATGCAACCCAAGCTGTTTACATAACCAATTCATGCTCTGTTTCACGTAGAAGGTTATATTCTTTATTTATCATATTTATATCTCAGTTATATCTTCTTTCCTGTTGATTTCTCTTTACAGCGATTCATGTATAGTTTTCTATAGCTTGCTTTATATGTCCATTCCTGATATGAACTGTTGTGAGAGATATGTGCTCGTTCCTGTCCTGATTGGACCCGTTGATAAAATTTTACAGGTAATTGGAGTTCACAGTTAGCCTAGAGGACACTGGTAGAGCTAGGAGTATTTACCTAGAGTTTGTTCATTTTCTTTATTGTTTGTCTTAGAGTTGTATTTGAAACCTTGTGTTTGTTTAATAAGAATTATTTTACTATCACTCCTGGTTCCCTCTCTCTTGTGGATTATCTTATCTATTTCATCGTGCTGTTATCTATCTTTAGAGTTGTGATTAAGATAGTATCCTTATGTGGTTGTCCTCCGTCTGGAGAGTATAGCATATTATTTTAGATGTGATTATGACCTAGAACAGCGTTCTACTGCCGACACTATGGCGTAGGCTGGACGTACCTACGTCTCGTGCCCTAACGCTAGGGTGCGGGTCGTGACACGTTTTTAGTGGTGGCCCATGCAGGTCGAGATTCGCATTTGTACGATTTCGTAGTAGCGCGACGACTTAGTTGTACTGCTACGAGCCTGCTATAGAGTATAAGAAATAAGGTATTAGAATTAGAGATACTCAATCACACTTTGGATCCTTTGAGAGATTCCAGGGACGACCCTTAAGAATCTCGTTACGAATTTCGATTTGAATTCCTTTTCCTCTTGAATTTGATCTTGATTGGTTCATCTCTTTTGAGCGGATCTTTATTTTTCCTTCTTTACCATTATTTCTTGTATTCCCATTTTCTTAAACTCTGTCATACCTGCATACTTTGTAACCCTTGAGTCTTCGTATTTTCCATGGAAAAGGTTGAGAAAGTGTCGTAAATCATGTAGCTTGGAAATGATTGAACCGGTTATCGTGTGATGATTTTGTAGGAATCCAAAGGGGTTGGATGTTAACATGGAAACTTGAAGAATGATATGTGGTAAAGGTCTAGGATGAAGTCAAAGAGATATATACTACAAGTCTGGAAACAAACCACACATAGGGAAAACTTGGTATGAATAATTCGTAAGTATATTTCAAAACTGATGAGGATATTCAAGGTCAACTTAGTTTGAGAACTTCAAATTTTGGTTACTGATTCTCGGACAGTTTTACCCTAAGGCTTTAAAGAAGGTTAGTAATGGAAAAGAGAATTAGATGGTATTCAATGAAGATATGAAATTGAACAAGATATTGCAAGGAAATGACTAGAGATATAGAGGACACAAGGCTATGGAAATTTGGACATTGTTGTGATTAAAAAAATAATAATAATAATAAATATTGGAGAATAATATTCATGGGTGTATGTCGAAGAAAATATGAAGGTTGATTTTACAACGGAAAATAAATTTGTAAGGCCTAGAGGTTTTGTGAATTGAATGATATGAGAAAACAATTTAAACAATTTAAAGATCTCATAAACTTGAGTTAGAGGTTTCGGATCTAAATTGGAACAATGTGAAGAAGTATGGAAATTGATTTAAAATGAATGGTATTGATTCTTAATAAGAAGGGGCATGCTTCATGAGAAATGTTTTGAAAATTAGAATCTTGCCTATGATGATCATGGTAAGGATTTAGATAACGAAAGGTTGTAAAATCTGGATGGTAAACATATGAGGATTGAATTATCATAGGGAGACTAGTAAGGTAAAGATACGATTGGCAATTATGATCAGGTGAACTTCAGGGTTTCAGGGGCAGATGATACTTGACTTTCCTCAAATCTAGATCTTTTATTGTGACTCTCTAATCGTTCATAATATTTGAATAATGATTTGATCGTTCCTTAACAGTATTCTCTCTTTAGAACTGTATCCCTAAATTATTTTATTCTGTAACTGATTTTATTTCGTGCTTCAACTTGGTCTCCTTTACTTTGTGCATTAATTGTCACCTCTTGAACTTTCATTTTTCATTTTGGATCCTTGACATTTCTCACCATGACTTTGATATTCGGAGTGTAATACTAGCTGTTACCCTCCAACAAATTGTGTACAAGGCCCAGACGAGTCCATCTTCATGTGGGCATATCGTGTCCCATTAAACTAATCTCCTTGTATACTATCCTTTTGATATGACTTTCGAGTCGAAATGACTAACTATGATCCATACCATAATACCAACTATTTTCGACTTCAATTAGAAATCCAACTTGACTCACTTCTTTTGACCCGACATGTGTTGGTGTTCTGCTTGATTCCTTAAAT
The DNA here is from genome assembly GCA_029216955.1 of Iris pallida. NCBI lineage: Eukaryota > Viridiplantae > Streptophyta > Magnoliopsida > Asparagales > Iridaceae > Iris > Iris pallida. The sequence continues at coordinate 5,773,348 of JANAVB010023800.1, forward strand.
GCTCAACTTTGTACTTTATCTTGATGGCTTGACCAGTTGTTCCATCACCCTATTAGTTTAACTCTTTTAAGGTGGGTAGAATGTCTCACCACCCAGCAAATCCTAGTCATTGTGAACCACATTGATAAGTTCACTTAGACTATTTAATTTCTTTCATCATTATCCTTACTTATATTTTGACTACCTTATGTTGCTAATTTAGAATCAGTTTTGCAAGCTTATCTTCTTTTCGAGCTTGATCATGACATATATTATTGGGGGCCGGCACCCACTAACATATTGTCTAATCAGAACCGGTGCAAGATGGTCTGATCAACCTATTGCACTTTGGTTCGCTTTTCATATATTATTCTACGTGGATGGAGACATAGTTAAACTTGCCCTAGAGTCTCATCCGCGACAGCCTTGACAATTCCCCTTTGAACTATTTTGTCGTCTATGAGCCACGTATTGTACTCAATAACATCGCCTTTGAACTCTTTATTGTCTGTCTTTCACATATTTCAGAAAGACAAGACACTATACTTATTAGACAGACCCGAGGTATCACATATAGTTTCCCTATCCAAAGGAGAAAATTGATTCAGTTCTATATCCTTGCATCATCCTTTAAATTCTAATTCCTTTGACCGACCAGTTGACTTGGTCATCCTTCTTATCATCCAATATATTGGGATCTTATTCAATTGAATTAAACCAATTGTGACATGGATTTCCAATCTTGGATACTCGTGCTCAGACTTCAATGACCTCGTTCTCTATCTTGCCCAAACATCTATTCATCCTGATTGATCAACTTAGATCGTATTGGGATTAAAATTTCTTATATATACATATATATAGTGTGCTTGGATTTTTTTTGTGCTATTGTCAAGTCGTGATTTAAACTTTGATTTTCTTGATTATATTTGGAATTAGTACCCCTTCAGAGTTGGTTACTAGTTATGTTCGTTGATAGTTGCCAATTTCATAAAGGTTGGTAGACTGTCCTACGGCCTTGATGATTGGCGTTCCCTTATCTTTCCAATTGGACTCCCTAGATTGTTTGTATA
>JANAVB010023800.1:5779399-5911824 GCA_029216955.1 Iris pallida
AACATGCTTCGATCCTTGTGTATTGGTTGGGGGCAGGGAGAGTGTAGTTGGTTATGTGATCATTATCCCCAGTAGTTATCCATGTGCATTCCATAGTTGTATCCATGTGCAACCCAAGCTGTTTACATAACCAATTCATGCTCTGTTTCACGTAGAAGGTTATATTCTTTACTTATCATATTTATATCTCAGTTATATCTTCTTTCCTGTTGATTTCTCTTTACAGCGATTCATGTATAGTTTTCTATAGCTTGCTTTATATGTCCATTTCTGATATGAACTGTTGTGAGAGATATGTGCTCGTTCCTGTCCTGATTGGACCCATTGATAAAATTTTAGAGGTACTTGGAGTTCACAGTTAGCCTAGAGGACACTGGTAGAGCTTGGAGTATTTACCTAGAGTTTGTTCATTTTCTTTATTGTTTGTCTTAGAGTTGTAATTGAAACCTTGTATTTGTTTAATAAGAATTGTTTTACTATCACTCCTGGTTCCCTCTCTCTTGTGGATTATCTTATCTATTTCATCGTGCTGTTATCTATCTTTAGAGTTGTGATTGAGATAGTATCCTTATGTGGTTGTCCTCCGTCTGGAGAGTATAGCATATTATTTTAGATGTGATTATGACCTAGAACAGCGTTCTACCGTCGATACTGCAGCATAGGCTGGACGTACCCACGTCTCGTGCCCTAACGCTACGGTGCGGGTCGTGACAACTTTGACCTAGAATTGACTTAGAATCATGTAGATTGCATCATGAACTCCATTTATCTTATTTTAAACACATTATAACCTGTATTCCTCTGTTTAGAAAATTGTGACTCCGATACGGACATCTGATATTACATTACTCTTTTCAGAGTAGCAGACGAGTACATTCTCTGATAGTTCTCTTATTTATTTGTCAATTACTGTACTTCATTTCTAGTTACCTGTATGTGATTCTCTGTTACAAATACGTATTTTTATTTCTGAATCCATGTATACGACACACATACTTACTCGTCTTACCTCTATTATTCGAATCACCATACGAATCACTATTCGAACCACCTATTCATATCTTCATATGCTGGTTGGACTTTTATTCGATTGATGTGTCGGATTTTGGATTCATTTGTATTAGATGGGCGGGGAAATACTTGTTTAGACATGTGAACATTCTCACTATTCGAACCTCCCCCTGTGAATGATATTCGAATGATAGCCATCTCTCACCTGATCAGTGCATGATGTGGCAGATTTACCCATAGCCGGTTACATGTCTATCTAAGTATTTTAAAACACACTTGGAGAATTTATTCGAATCATTGTTAGATCATCATGTGAATCACTATTCGTATCACCTTATTCGTATCACCTTATTCGATTCACCTTATTAGAACAATGATTAGAATCACATTCGATTCTTCTTGTATTAGACTCACATTGGGATTACACTCGACTTATATTGTACTGTCTGAACTCATTATGTTACTCTAGTTCAGCTAGATCTTATTTTACAGTCTTCATTGCTATGCTTCTCCTCTTGTTTAGTTACCTTACTTTCATTGTACCTTAACTGTTTCTCTACATCACTACCTGTATAAAACTGCCATATTCATCAATATAACTGTCTATAACTGCTTTATAGTTCTCTGTCATTTACTTGGGATTTTTTGATGAATTGTACTCGTTCCTGTCCTGACTGGACCTGTTGAAAATATTACAGATGATTGCCCTGAGGACATTTGTCCTACTTGCCTTGGAGCAGGAGATGGCTTAGCTACCTTTGGCCCCGACACTCAGGAGTGATCGGGAGACTAGCTAGTAGACTTGGTTTAGTTTTCATATTTTAGAACTTGAATTGTAATAACTTGATATACGAGTTTGTATTTGAGTTTGTTGAGATATTATTATTTTAGTAGTTTTTTTAATCGTTGTTATTTAGTCTTTAGTTATAAACTTTTGTATTATCTTATCGTGCTTAGACTGTGATTGAGATTTCATTATATGTATACTTGTCCTCCATTCGTAGTTGAGATTTGACAAGTACATTATATAATTGCGTGAGTTGTTGATTAGATAGTAACCTACGACAGTGTTCTACCGCCGACACTGCGGCGTAGGCTGGACATACCAACTTCTCGTACCCCTACACACGGTGCGGGTCGTGACACCAACTGCGAGTTACTATAAGCTTCCAGGTATCTGATCCCCACTTCTTTTGTGAGTTGGAGCCCAATGACTAGAGCGTTATATTCGGCTACGTTATTCGAACAGGGTTCTGTAAGAGAATACGCCCGATTGACTACTAGTCCGGAGGAAGAAATCAATACCACCCCGACTCCAGCGACGATATCACCTTGTGGCCCCGTTCTTGAAGCACCGTCGAAGAACATTCGCCAAATAGCGTCGTGCGAAGTCATGTTCGAGGTGACGACTTCATCAGGACTTTCTTCATAAATTTTGGCTATTTCTGAGCCTGGATGGGCTGCTAAGAAGTCAGCCAGGGCTTGACCTTTGATAGCCTTCTACAGAACAAAGACCATGTCGTATGGGGATAACAATATCGCCCAGGTGGCTAGACGAGAACTGAGTGCGCCTAGCTTGGTCATGAGAACCCTGAGGGGATTAACTCGTAAAATAACATGGATGGTCTTCCCTGTCACATAGTATCATGTTTTCTGAATGGCGAACACTAGGGCAAGGCACTCCTTCTCCACGATAGTGTACCTATGTTCCGGTCCTACCATCATCCGGCTGAGATAGTAAATGGCTTGTTCATGTCCCGCATCATTATTCTGTGCTAGCAGAGCACCGAAGGAGTGTTCCATCGCCTGTACATAGTACAGGAAGGGCTTTTCGACGATCGGGGCTACCAAAACTAGCAGATTCATCAGGTACTCCTTAATATCATCAAAGGCACGTTGACATTCCTCGTTTCATACAAAAGAGACACCTTTCCTCATGAGTTGAGTGAAGTATTAGCATCGTCCTGAGAGGTTAGATATAAACCTCCTGATATAGGCTAGTCTTCCCTGAAGGTCGCGGAGTTTGCGGAGGTTCTTTGATGTATTCATCTCCAAGATTGCTTTTGTTTTATCGGCATCTATGTGAATGCCCCAGGTAGTAATGACAAAGCCCAAGAACTTTTCGTTGGACACCCCCAGAAAAGACTTGGTGGGATTCATCTTCAGGTTGTGTGCCCGCATGAGGTCGAACACTGTTCTCAAATCATGTAAATGATCATTTTTGGTGCGGCTATTGACGACGATGTCGTCTACGTAACACTCCACCGTCTTGCACAAATGATCTCTGAAGATGACACTCATAGTCCGTTGATATATAGCACCAGCGTTCTTCAGGCCAAAGGGCATAACCGTATAACAATATACATCGATCGGCGTTCAAAATAATGTATGCTTCTCATCATCAGGAGCCATCTTGATTTGATTGTATCCTGAAAAGACATCCATAAAGGACATGCGCTCGAAGTCACACGTATTATCGATCATTATATCGGTGATCGGAAGAGGAAATTCATCCTTAGGGCATACCACATTCAGATTACGGAAATCTATGCAGGTTCAGATTTTTCTATTTTTCTTGATGACTGGCACTACGTTGGCTACCTAGTCTCGGTGCTACTCTTCACAGATGAAACCGCTAGCTATAAGCTTGTTCACTTCCGCTTCGATAGAATTCATGATGTTTGGACAAAATTGCCGCTGCTGTTGCTTGACTGGTTTTGCATCCGAATAAATATTGAGCTTATGGAGTGCAATCTCGGGGTTTAGCCCTGGCATGTCTTCATAGCTCCAAACGAAGACGTCGATGTATTCTCTAACGAGTTGTCACAACGACTCCCGCTCGTCGTCTATCAGACTTTTACTTACGAAGATTGGCTTTGGAGAGAATTCATCGTCGAGGTTAACTTGCATAACATCATCTTCTGTGGGAGGATCACGAAGTTAAAAGCGTTTCTCCTATTGTGCATCTAGTTGCTGGACCCACGGCTCCAACTCAAGTAGTTCAAGTAGGTCTTCTTCTTCGATATTAGCGGATGTTATATTGGCAGATAATGTATGTCTGAATATATCTCCAATACTGCTATCTGAGTCGTAAATGGGTGACACGGACGAATGAGAGTGCCACTCGCATTCTTCGTCAGAACTTTCGGGCGTTGTTGGTGGAGTAACATACCCGAGGCCGCGTCTGGATTTGTGATAATGATCCTGAGGCTTCCCTGCCGGTGTCGACGGCTGTAGAGGCAATTGTAGACTACTGCCATAATTTAGACCCGGGGTAGCCTCCATGTCGTACCCCTGCTTTTGCATGAAGTACTTGGCTTGAGGACTATACAAGTAGAGCGGTAGTCTTCCAGGATCGGGTCCGAGGCCAGACACTTGTGGCATGAAAGAATGAGGACCTTCTTTTTGGCCAAAGATGATTTTGTGATCCCATCCTCTTCTGTCTGGGACCGAGAAGTAAGCGCCTTTTATGGGAGCAAGTCAAATTTGGGGTATGGACGGTTGTCACATGTGTGTGCAGGCTAACGTATAGACAGTCCTGTGCGGCATACGTTAGATTAGGCTTTTCCTACTTAGAATAGTCTAATGGCAGCCTCTTATTGATGAAATAAGGGATTTTATCGAAAGGGATTACATCATCAGGAGAGGGGCTATCCACCTGTGTAACTACGTATTTGGCGAGTTCTTCGTCCTCCTTGGCTATCCCCTGCGAGCTTAGAGGTCAGGATGTTGTCTTGGGCAGCTTGACCACCAGGGGTTCTGCTTGAGGTATTAATTTGCCTGAGAGTGTTGGATGGACACTTGGCTGATGACTCATCTTGGGAAGACGGATGACAATGGGCTCAGCAAGAGACTTTGTGTCTTATGGTCGCCTTGGAGTAGATTTTGGTAATCGGATTACCATCGGTGTTGCAGAGGGCCTTGTGTCTTCCTGTTGCCTTTGATTGGACTTTGGCAACCGGATCATCATTGGTCCTATGACAGGTTTCGGCTCTTAGTTGGATCTCGGGAGACGGATGACCATTGGTTCCAACTGCGTAGGTGTGGCAGGAGAACCAAGCACCTCTTTATGCAAGGTTGCGACAAGGGGTGCGGCCCTGCCCTATTTGCGGGCTTGGAGATGAATTCTAAAGGGTTCTTTTGGCCCTGTGATGGTTTCCAGCTCGTCCGTTATATGTTTTCTAGATTCGTCATATAGATAAGCCTCTGAAGAGTAATAAGATTCAACCCCTTTGAAGGGATCAATGTCGGCAAGTTCGGTCTTCACGTAACCGTGCTTACTGACATATTTGAAACACTGGTGAAGGGTGGATAGCATGATCATGTATCCACGGACGTCCCAGGAGGATGTTGTAGGAGGTGTCTGCATCTATGACGTAGCAGGTAACCTTCGTATTCAAATCACCAATCTGGCACTTCAACCGGATCTTCCCTAGGGGATAGCTCCTCCCCGAGTTAAAACTGCTAATGGCAGTATTGGTTGCCACTAGCCGATGCATAGGGATGCCAAGAAGTTGGAGGAGGCTTTTCGGGATAATGCTTATTGACGAGCCAGGGTCGATATGCATCTGATCCACCTTGATGTCGCCTATGTATCCAGTGTAGTACAAGGGGCGATCATGCAAATTGGACTTGATCAATATGTCATATGGAGTAAATATGATGTTGGGCATTGCATATGTACTATCACCGCCCTGTAGATCAGTTGGCGGGTCTTCCCCTGGAGGCTTGACCTGAGCTAAGTAGGCCTCCGCATTCTGGGTGCTTCGCTTAATACGACACGAAGATCCTTGGAGAGCCTTAGGAGCTCGTATAGCGACAACTTTGCTGGCGTTTTAGCCAATTGTGCTAATATGTTGAAGTTGTAAGGTCTCTCCAGTCCCTGAGGTACATCATTGCGGAGTGGCCTATCGAAGCAGGTTTCTTTTGTCTTGGACTTATCCGCCAGTGGAGGCTGAGATGGCCTTAGAATATCAGAGGGAGGCAACATTGTCGACTGAGGATCTTCGGCTGGACAATCTCGTGCGGGCTGGACTTGTGCTCCAGACCGGGTAACAACATCTACAGCTTTTTCAGCTTCGACTGAAATTGTGTGGCAGGCTCTAGACTTCATGCCCTTCTTGTTAGTAGGAGATGACACCCCTGGGTAACTTCGGGCACTAAGTCTGGATGCACCCACATGATCTCTCCTCGCGATGTGGTGAGAGGTACCAATCCAGATGTTTAGCTCCGGACGGGTGGAAGATTAGTAACCTCCATCGTTACCCGAGGGACAGGTATGACCCCGTCTGGTGTGCTTGCCGAAGGGAAGTCGCCGAACTAAATAGTTACCATATTCGCTGCCATGGTAACCTCTTCAAAGTCTATCGACAGAGCTTTGGAGTCGATAAGACTCTAAATGTACCGCTTCAATTGGAAGCAATCATGAGTGGCATGATAGACATAACGGTGGTAGTGACAATACTTTGGGTCTTCCATTTTTGCTGCTCGGGGCTCGTACCTTGGTGGAGGGAGCTGGATCCTACCCCCTTGCAAGAGCATATCGAAGATAGGTTTGACATGACTATCTTTAAATGAGTAATTAACCTTGGGCCATGGACCTTCCGTCTGTTTTTGTTCGGGCTTCTGAATCACATCAGTGACCATGGCCTGTTTGCCCTTATTGTCCCGGTTAGTGGTGGCACCACTGTTGCTGTTACTGGAGGTGGACCCAGGATGTCTGCCCTTATCTTCTCCATCTGGGATGTGTAATCCCAACTGGCGAGCCTTCTTTAATTTCACCTCTGCGTTGGTAGCACTTATGATGAAGGTTGTCCAATTCCTGAACTGATCGTCGCCCATCCAGAGGCTAATTACGGGGAGCAACTTCTTCTGACAGATTTCAATCAAGGAGCTCTCGAAATTGCCTTGGGGCAATCTCATTGCGGTTTGGCGGAACCGCTCGATGTAGTTCCTCGTTAGCTCCCTCTCTCCCTGAACGACGTCCATGAGAGACGACATCGTTACGTCATGCCCTACCTCGTAAAATCTTTCCAGGAACATGTGTTTGAAGCCGTCAAAAGAGTGAATGCAGTTGTCAGAAAGGTTACGGTACCAGTCGAACGCGATCCCCTCCAATGCTCCGATGAATAGTCGCATGAGGATGGCATTACTATGCAGCAAGTGGTCGGTTGTGACTTCAAAGTAAGTCATGTACCGACTAGCAGAGGTCTTTCCATCATAAGAATCGATATGGAACGGCTTATACCGTGGTAGAAAAGGCACATCTCTCCATGCAACGGGATATGGCTGCCGTATTCTGAGATCCCGAGAGGAGTCTCGGGCATTGAACATTGCCCGAAGCTCCTGGACTTCTCCCTTACCTCATTGGCTTCATCTACAGCTGAAGGAACGGATGGTGCTATGGGATCATCATCCAAAGGAGGGGCGGTCGTATTGGAGTCCGCATTGACTGCGGGTCCCAAGCTTGTTTGTCCTAGCGTCCTTGTTGGTTGAGTTGGCAAGGCGGCTTTGATCTCGTCCACGGACTTGACCAAGGACAGGAGCATGGCTTCCTGCGCTTCTAGCCATTGTCGGTCGGAAGGCGCTTCATGATCGTCGTCAGTCATAAAGACTGTTCTCACGTGGGTAGAGGTGGAGGAGATTGTAGCAGAGGTACTCTCTGTGCCATATACTTGTATAGAGAAATCGTCAGAAAATATCGGAATATCATCTTCCTCTGACTCGGAAGGGGTGATACCCCCTGTGCAGGAAGCCGCCTCGTCTTGGTGAGGGTGGTGGCCCTCAGGGAAATCCGATTCTGTTGCAGAGTTCTGGGGATCTCTACCCCCTGTGTGTGCTCTTGGTACATCGGATTGTCGCATACATTGAGGGGGCTGCTACCCCCAGCTTCATCTACTCTCAAGAAGGCCGAAGGTGCACCCCCGGGTGCCAGAAGCTTCTTTTTGGATCGAGTGCCTAAATTGACACCCTCTGTGGTTGATGGGAACCCCCTAGATGAGGGTCTCCTTGCAATACTGGCCGGGATAGCCGGGCTGGAAGAGCATGTCTTTTTTCCTCCCTTACCAGGAGGAACTTTTTGAGTTGAATTACAGGAGGCGAAAGGAAACTCCTCGTCGCCTGGAATTTGGACAGGTGTTGGCTGCTGCAGTCGCTGGAAAACTGACTGCCGATCTTCAGGTGCTGCTGATTTATCGCAGCAGTAGTTGATGATGACTTGGGTACAACAACGCCCCGGGAGGGACTCATTGCATGATGATGTTGCGGTCTTGCATTTGTGAGTAATCACGTCACGTAAGTCGGTAGAAAGCTTCTCTACATTTGCACCAAACTTGTGAACTCGGGAATCCTGAGCACACAGGTGCTTAGGCATCATGTTTGTTCCCTGATCCGTGGCTAGTAAAAGCACTTGCTCTGGATCTTTAGAGGGAGACTTTAAAGACCCACCCTGTCCCTTAGCCCTGGGGACTGGATGCGGGTGGTTCTGTACAACTTTCCGTCAGGAGCCCATGTAACAGTCAACGGGGCCCACTGACAGTCAGCAACTTGGACAGTTGACTGGGCTGGTTGGGCCCGCACTGCCCTAGACTATTTTGACTTAGCGCCCAAAGGTGCATAGTAAAAGGAGTCCAGATTGATACATCCTGCATCTTTAGTGAGTCGTATGGCGTCGGGCCCGCATGAGAGGCGGTCGAACACAGAGCTTCTGACAGGGCCGCATGAGACGTCCTATTTGAAGCCAGGATTGGTCGTCGCATGGACCATCTTCTTGCGGCTAAAGCTGGTTGCCGCATGGATCATCTTCCTGCGGCTAGAGTTGGCTGCCGTATGAGTTGGCTGCCTATGGCCAGAGCTGGCTGCCGCATGGACAGACTGTCGATCTCCTATATACGGCTCCTTCCTCGTCCGTATGGTCACCGTCTTAGGTTACAGAGGGAGCTTCTTCGAGAACTTGGTCGGGGGCAACAGTTTTGTGTACCGACGCCTTGCGAGTCCTCTTTAGGTTTGCTCACTTCTGAGACGGGCTGGCGCTCCCTTCAGAGAGCAATTCTTCGAAGGCTTGTTGGTCAAAACGAACCCCAAGCATCTGCTATGTAGAGCCGAGCTTGGACGCATCAGATTGCGTCACCAATTTTTTATCGGAAGAGAAGGATGTCCCCAGAAGAGTCACCATCGTGTTTGCCATAAAAAATCAAAGACAGGTATTACAGAATACTGAAATTGATTGCAAACTCGCTTGTACAAAGGAAAGCCTAGAAAGAAATCCTACAAAATAATCTAAGTACAATTGTTTAGCTTTGATTCTGGGGGTGGCGATGGAGGCTCGGGAAAGTGCTATCAACTCTGCCTTACTCCATGGACTATCTGATACATTCTCTAGCTAGTAAAGAAATTGCTTTTCTCTTGAAGGTTGCCAGCCTTTTGCAGGGGTATGGCACCCTGCTATTTATAATAGGATGTATTTTGAACAGCATAGACAGCTTGCGACCACATGGCTTATTAGCACGCGAAGACCCGCTCTTTGGCTGCCATCTGTCGATTTGTTGGGATTTTGTTGCAGCAAATTTGGGTAGTTAAGGACTTGGTCAGATTGCCACATATCCTGTTGTGTATAGTTTTCTCAGTCTTCAATCATGTGGGGTCGCATGAGACTCATGCGACTTGGATCACAGTTACTCCTGGCTGCATGAAGTTTGGAAACTTTAGGGCCGCATAAGTCTGAGCCGCATAAGGTTCATGCGGCTTAGATGACACTCTTCTGGCCGTATGGAGGTGTACGAACCCTGCTTTTGGGCGACGTCTCACGTCTTATCTTTCTTGTCGAAGTGTCAGAACTGTCATGTTTTGCCAAGACTTGTCAGCTTTATCAGTCGAACTGCTCCTCTTGGCCTCATATCTTCCTTCTACAGCTGTTTGTCGACGGGCCGCATATGTCTTTGAACAGTCATACGACTTTCCTTCATGCAGACCTGTTTGGCCCAAAGTACCTATGTGGTAATTTGTAATCCGTATGAACCCCATATTTTTTATGCTTCTACAGTTTCATTCTTAATACTAAAGATAATTTGGGAAAGTTTGACGAAAATGTTGATGAAGGTATATTTTTAGATTATTGGGCCAAAATTAAATGTACCGAGTCTTCAACAAAAGGACCATGATCATCGAAGAGTCAATGAATGTCAATTTTGACGAACTGAATCAACAGACAATCGACGATGATGATGAAGATGTCAGTACACCAAACACAGCATCTGCAGAACCTTCAAGCATAACACCTGCTGATCTACCAGGCAGAGCATGTATCGACTAAGATGAGACCTATGCCAAGTTACGAGATTAGAATCCATTCGCATGTTATGTGCATTTGCATATTTTTATAATTTTAAACTTTTTCAAATGGACGTTAAAATGCGTTTCTTAACGATCTATAAAAAAAAAGTTTATGTAGCTCAACCTCCAAGATTTACTGATTTCAAAAACCTCGATTATGTTTTCAAGTGGAAAAAAGTCCTATATGGTCTGAAACAAGCCCCTCATGCTTGGTACGATCGTTTAAGCTCTTTTCTACTTGATAACAATTTTACAAAAGGGAAGGTTGATGCTACACTGTTTATAAAATCTTTCAAAGGAAATTTTCTTTCGATTCAGATTTATGTTGACGATATTATCTTTGGATCTACCGATGAGTCTCTTTGTCATGAATTTTCAAAGTGTATGCAGAATAAGTTTGAGATGAGCATGTTGGGAGAACTTAAATTCTTCCTTGGACTGCAAATCAAATAAACCAACAATAGGATGTTCATTAATCAAGCCAAATACACAAATGACTTACTAAAGAAGTTCGATCTGGAAACCGTCAAACCTATTGGTACTCCAATGGCAACTTTAATTAATCTTGATATTGATGAGCAATACAAATTGGTCGACATACGTAAGTATCGAGGTACGATTGGTAGTTTACTTTATTTAACTGCTGGTCGTCCTAATATAATGTTTAGTGTTTGCTTGTGTACACGGTTCCAAGCTAACCCTAAGGAATCACAATTGTGCGCAGTTAAGCGTATCTTTCGATACCTTAAAGGTACTTCTTCTGTCGGCTTATGGTATCCCAAAACCACGTCCTTTGACCTAACCGGTTACTCGGATACTGATTTTTCTGGATGCAAAATAGATAGAAAAACTACTAGTGACATGTGTCATTTCCAAGGTAAGGCTCTAATTTCTTGGTTTAGCAAGAAGCAAAATTCTGTCGCATTATCAACTATTGAGGCTGAGTATATCGTCGCGGGACATTATTGTGCACAAATTTTGTGGATGAAGCAAACCTTAGAAGACTTTGGTTTACAGTATTCGCACATACCCATTTTCTGTGATAAACTAGAACTATTAATTTGACTAAAAATCTTATATACCATTCTTGCACTAAGCATATTGAGATTCGACATCATTTTCTTAGAGACCATCAAACAAATGGAGATATAAACCTTGAATATGTAGACACAGAGAACCAATTGGCTGACATCTTTACAAAACCATTAGCGGAAGATCGTTTCAATTATTTATGTCAAGAATTAAGAATTTTAGATGTCAATAATATTAATTGATTTTATTTTATTAGTTATTTTTCAACATACAAAAATTATTTTTGAGACAATCCTACAAAGCGTCTGTCTATCACCACGACCAAGGTCGAACGAAACGGTACTTAAGCATTCCCTAATGAATCTCCGTTAGCTAGGACATTACCCCTACAGCTAATCTGAAATAGTTGCTATGTAACCAAAAGTAATTCATAAAATATTATTAATTATATTAATTAAAATTTAAAATAACTAAACTTGGAATTAAATAATTGAAAAATGATTGATGAATACAAAGTGGCACTGCATTTTTTGCACAAAAATACCACAACAGGACCCCAGGCAAACTCGCACCAAATTCGGCCCAAGTTCGGACATAGTTTCGTTGGTACCGAGTACTTTTTAAGTCAGATTTGAATGTGGCCATTCCTATTTGTCACGTTCATCTCCTCAAAACACAGCAGCAGCCGCACCCGAGAGCTTCAAACCCTAGATTTTCTTCATCTTATTTCTCTCAAATCTTTTGGAGTTTTCAATCCAAATTTTGGATTCATGCATAGAATCTCCTCCATATAATCGAATTTCAGAAGATATAACCTCCTCCTTCTCTCTATTTTAATTTTGTAGATTTTTATATATTTCTAGAAATCATGCCTAAGAACTTCAACCCCTTCAAAAGAAAGAAGACAACAGCTAGCGAAGAGCCCTCATCTTCAGATCCCATCCAAGAATCACTCTTTTCGCTCGTCCAATCAGACGACGGGGCGTTCAATGGGTTTTTCTTCCAAACCCTTGAATAATCCTTATTATGGTATACGGATTTCTCGGTTCGTAACATATGTCCCGGCATACCGATTAGTGGACAATTTTTCCATTCCACCGGACTTACTTTGATGCATTATGGTTGCACAACCTTGTCACTCATTCATACCCTATTGCAACTAACGATATTCGTTTATTTTGTTACAATTTAACCCTTGACATTTTTACTGTAATAGTCGTCTAGCTAGAATTGATATTCAATTCAATGATGTTGACTTAGCGAAAAACCTTGATATTCCAGTTGAAGGTGCTCCGCTAGATGATATCACAGAATTTTAATTTCCATAAGGAACAACTTTAAACAGTTTAAAGAATGAACTCTGCTCTCCTGATCGAGTTCGCTCTGGTAAGTTTAAAGCTGCATATTTGAACTTATTTTTCTATGAATTGCATCGCATTGTCTACTCCACTATCTTACCTAAATCGACTTCCAAGGACGATGTGACTACCCATGAAATGTCTGTGTCGTATCATATTCGTAAGAGGTTCCCTTTTTTCTGTCCCCAAGACGATTATTCAGATGATGGGTCGTTGTCGCAAAAGGAACAAAAACCTTGTTTAGGCGATGATCCTTCCAATCATCTTTCAGCATTTTAATATTGATCGTCCACTTGTGCTCATGACTCTGAGCCCAAGTATCTTCAGCTATCTCGTCGTAGCACAACTGTTCCTCCTTCTGCTCCTCCTTATGTACCACCTCCACTTCCTTAGGATTACCTTATGTCTTTTGAGGGTATCCACCAGCACATATTTGATATGCGGCATGCTCATCTAGATGAGCACAACTTTTTGCGAGCGTTTGTGACTGACACATTGAAGGAACGCGAGTTCCGAGATGCTAGTCAGTTTTAGGCCCTAGCAAACTCCTTTGCGGATCTACGATTCGCCCAGACTGCTCTGTATGCCAGTTCACTTCTACGAGATCCCACTATCTCTGGCTACCACTATGAGGATGAGGCGGTCCGTCACTTCTTTGAGCCCGATAACACTTATGACTGGTATCATGGTTCTGGTGCTACTCTATACCCTTCTCATGGAGCTGACACTTCTAGAGCTGGTCCTTCTGGACATGGTGGCACTGCTGATGCTCATGATGATGACTCTGAGGACTTTTGATCTAGACACTTTTGTACTTTGTCTAGATGTTATCTAGTTAGATTCTTTATTTTGTCTATGTATGCTTGGAAATGCTCCGACATTCTAAGATAGTACTTTATGTTTATTTTATTAGCGCTGTAACTGTTTGATGAGTTGATACATTTTCAAACTCTTATTAGTATGCATTTTCTATTTCAGTATGTATTGTTCTCTTTCTCTAATTCTTATATGCATTTTTTGCGTAGCATTTATTATCTTAGTTTATGCTTCATTCATTAAACTGCCTGTGAATACATGTTATTATGTCTATTTTTTGTATTTCTTCAACGTTCATTACTTAAGTATAGATTGCAGGGGAGCTTCTCTCTTTGCAATTATTTTGATAAGTGACAATGGAAAATAAAATGGATCTAACATCTTTTGTAGGATACAAAAAAAATTCTTAAGAAAACAGTACATACAAGTACAGAACAGTACCTTACAAATTTTGATTCTTCTCAAATCAAAGATCGAGATGTTATATCGATCAAGGTTTGTCAATTATCAAAATGGAGGAGATTGTTGGCCCATTGGTCATGGTCAAACCTAATTTTAATAATTGATCTAACCATGTCTCGATATAAGGGCTACTTGGACAATTGCTGACAACTATTGTTCAAGACAAGAAGCCAGTTTGCCATTGACTCTGTATTTCCTTATCAATATTTTTATTATTTATTGAGTCTAACAATACATTGTACACCGAGTCATACTGGCAAATAGGCTACCCCAAAATATTTTCAAAATATCCTTGTTTTGAAAATAAACCTATTTACAAAAGCTCATAACTGCTTGACTTTTTAAAAAGCTAAAAACCAGTTTACAAAAACCCTAACAGAACACAAAGGGAATTCGGACCAAATTTGCCCCGAGTTCGTTTAGTGCCCGTTGGATTTTGAACTTAGTCTCCCCGCAGTTAGGATGCAACGGCTATTTGCCAAGATTCTCTCAAAGAATTCTGCCCGAATTCTGCCTGAATTCTGTCTTTATAAAACCTATAAATAGAGAAGAATTTTTCTCATTTCAACACACCTCTCTCTTCTCTTCTCTTCTCTCTAATCTTAATACGTTCTTCCAAAGTGTTTTAAAGCTATTCATTTTCAAATCCCAAGCCAGTTACAATACTTTAGTCGATTTACCAGCATGGTATAGTCTAGAAGGTTTAGAGTGATTGTAATCAGAGGCTTGATTGAAGAAAGACATTTCACAATTGAAGTTGTTCAAGTACTTCGGATCAAAGCTCGTATTGTAGAAGTTGCAAGGACTTCGGATGAAAATTTACGATATTTTTCTATAGTGGATTTCAACTGGAAGCTAGAGTTCTTCCCACTGGACTAGTCCTCATAAGAGGAAAACCAGTATACATCCTTGTGTTTGTGTTTGTGTTTGCTCTTTGCTCTCTACTTTTTATTTACATATCAGTGACATATATATTATGTGATCTTGATGCTAATATTTTTTAATAGCTAAATTTTTGTTGCCTACTCTATTTACCCCTAGAGTGTAGCACTTTACATTTTATTCCTACACATAGCTGGTGGGCGATGCAAGCAGTTAGTTTGGTGACGCCTATTAGGCGGGCGGTATTCAGCGAAAGATTCCAGATGGAGTACTTTGACGTAGTAGCTCGGTATGATTTGAAAATAAGGTATAACAATCTCAAGCATATTGGAAGGACAGTCAATGGATATGCGGCCGAGTTTTCTAGGCTTAGTCGTCTTGCTCCCACCTTGGTAGCGACCGAATTGGTTAGGGCATCGGTTAGGGCACCAGTTCATCTTCATCAACCCTAACTAGTCCATCGGTTAGGGCACCAGTGCAACAGCAGCAGCATACCAGCCTCTGAGGCCATTGTCGCCTCAGTCCAAACATTCCAGCAGCATAGGCTGCAGCAGTATGTTTAGGCCCAAGCTTAGATTCATAACAGGTAGGGAGGTAATCAGCAGAGGAGACCAGCACCAAGAGGACAGGGTCAAGCTATGGCTCTGACAATAGCAAAAGAATTGGCATCATGTGAGGTTGTGGCAGGTACCATTCTGGTCAACTCTTTTCCAACAACAGTATTATTTGATTCAGGTGCATCGTATTCATTTATGTCTACACAATTCGCAACACGAATAGGATTGGAGCCCGAGTCATTATCAATAAGACTCACCATTCTTACTAGTAACGGTCCTATAGGAATAGATAGAATCTATTCCTCGTTTCGAATCTTAGTTAGCGGTAGAGATTTCTCTGCTAGATTAACAGAATTTTCGATGGCCGACTATGATGTGGTCCTAGGAATGGATTGGTTGAAGGATCAATATGCAAGAATAGATTTCTATGTTGGCAGGATTATCTTTGGAATTCCTGGCAAAGAAGAATTCTCTTTTTTCCAGAGGCGAAGTAGAACCTTCTCCACCAATCTTGCGGATGGCAGTAGCAGAAGCAGTTCAGTTTTCCAGAGTAGTAGAAGAATTTTCTAACGAATTTCTCGAACAACTTCCATGCATGTCGCCAGAGAGAGATAAAGATCACCATTAATTTGATTCTAGGGATGGCACCAGTATCAGAGAGAGTCTAAAAAATGGCACCATCAGAATTGAAGATCATGTACAAGATGATTGAAGAACTCAAAACTAAGGGATTCATTCATGCAAGTGGATCACCTTCGGGAGCCCCGATGCTTCTTGTGAAGAAGAAGGATGGTACGTTAAGATTATGTGTTGATTATTATATCTTGAATTCTGTAATAATTAAGAACAGATATCCCCTACCAAGAATAGATGATTTATTCGATTAACTTAGTGGGGAACAGTATTCTCGAAGATTGACTTGCGGTCAGGGTACCATCAGATCAAAGTCAGAGAGCAAGACATCCCGAAGGCGGCATTCAGATCTAGATATAGACATTGGGAGTTTCTTGTTATAGCATTCTAAGCGACCAATGCGCCAGCAGTATTCATGAATCTCATGAATCGCATATTCATGCATTATTTGGATCAGTTCGTGATAGTATTTATATATAAAATCTTGGTCTATAGCAAGAGTAAAACAGAGCATGAGCAGCATCTCCGAGTAGTCCTTCAGATTCTTAAAGGGCACCAGTCGTATGCGAAGTTCAGTAAGTACAAATTTTGGCTTGATCGCATTTTGTACTTAGGTCACATCATCACCAGAGATGGAGTGGAAGTGGACCTCCAGAAGATAGTAGCTATAGAGACATTGCCAGTACCCAGAACCGTCATAAAGGTTTGCAGTTTTTTAGGATTGGCGAGCTATTACTGACGATTTGTAATAGACTTCGCTCGAATTTTAGCGCCCTAGACGCGGTTGACCCGTAAGGATGTACAGTTTGCTTGTACAGCAGAGTGTCAGGGTTCATTCGAGAAGTTGAAGCAAGGATTGATGACGACACTCATTCTCACGCTTCCAGATTGGATTGGAAGATTTTTTCAGTTTATTGTGACGCTTCAGGTAAGGATTAGAATGTGTCCTGATACAACATGGCAAGGTAGTAACTTATGCATCACATTAGCTTCGTGATCACGAGAAGAATTACGCAATACATGACTTGGAGTTAGCACCGGTGGTTTTCCCGCTCAAGCTTTAGAGGCATTACTTGTATGGGGATCAGGTAGAAATCTTTTCTCACCAAAAGAGTCTCAAGTATGTGTTTATTCAGATGGATCTCAACATGCATCAGAGAAGATGGCTAGAATTTCTAGTAGATTATGACATCAACCTGCACTATCATCCTGGGAAGGCCAACGTAGTTGCAGATGCATTGAGTAGAAGAGCAGAAGCTTATTTTCTAACAGCATAGCCAGAGTTACTAGCGGATCTTCAGAAGATGGAAATAGAGATATTTTTTCCTGGCAACGTGGCATTGATGGCCAGTATGCAAGTTTAGACCAGCATAGTTGAGATAATTAAGTTAGCTCAATCAACGAATTCTAAGATTCAGCAGCTTAGGACAGAATGTGAAGCAGGGAAAAGACCAGAGTTATGCAATTATGAATATGGCACACTCCGCATATGGAAGGCGTCTTTGTGTATCCGTGGTGACATCAGGCAAGAGATTATGGCAGAGGCTCACATTTTATAGTATTCAATTAATCCGGGTGGTATGAAGATGTATCATAATATTCGTTAACATTTCTGGTAGAATAGCATAAAGAGGGAGATAGTCCAGTTTGTCTCTTATTGTTTAGTTTGTCAACAAGTTAAAGCTGAACATCAGAGACGAACTGGACTTCTTCAACCTTTATCGATCCCATTATGGAAATGGGAACACATTACCATGGATTTTGTGACTGGGTTACCTAAATCCACAATTTGGAGAGATATAATATGGGTTATAGTTGACCGACTCACAGTAGTAGCTCATTTTCTTCCTTTCAGAATTGGTCGGTTGACGGATCAGCTTGCATAGATGTACCTCAGGAAGATAGTCAGATTGCATGGAGTGCCAGTCAGTATCGTATTCGACAGAGATTCGAGATTTACATCGTACTTTTGGCGGAGTCTTCAAGAGAGTTTGGAGACTCGTCTCAAGTTTAGTTCAGCTTATTATCCGCAGACAGATGGTCAGTCAGAACGCTCGATTCAAACTCTTGAGGATATGTTACGATCCTGTACACTGGACTTCGGTGGTTCGCAGGAAGATCACCTGTCTCTAGTAGAGTTCTCCTACAATAATAGTTTTCGGGCCAATATCCAGATGGCACCATTTGAGGCACTATATGGTAGGAAGTGCATATCACCTTTAGCATAGGATGATGTAGGCGAGAGGCAGATGCTTGGTCCAAAAATGGTTACTTATACTATCGAGGTGGTCAGACACGTTAGAGATCATCTTCGAGTTGCCTAAGATCGTCAGCGCCATTGAGCGGATTCTCATCGACGTCCTCTTGAGTTTTCTATCGGCGACCACGTATTCCTTAGGATCTTTCCTAACCATGGCATCATTCGATTCGGCGTACAGGAAAAGCTTAGTCCTAGGTATATAGGGTTGTTTGATATTCTCGAGCGAGTAGGTGATGTGTCATATCGTCTCGCTCTTCTGTCATTGTTACATGAAGTACATAACGTGTTCCATGTATCCCAATTGTGACGGTATATCCTAGATCCGAGCCATATCCTTGATCATTCAAAATTGGTGGTTGGTGCCAACCTTTCAAATAAGGAAAGGCCCGTATCTATATTGGACCGAAGAGAGAAAGTACTCAAGAACAAGACTATTAGTTTAGTCTATGTTGCTTGGGGTCATCACTCTTTGGGTGAGTCAACCTAAGAACGTGAAAATGATATTCGATCACGATATCCACACATGTTTGACTCGTAAGGTATAATGTCTTTCTTATGTCTTATGCCCTAAATTCCTTGTTTGTATGAATGATTGCTTGATTGACTGCTAGACATAGATTGCATGTAGTTAGTATAGCTTATCCCGACAACTCTAGCCTCTTGATTAAATTTCGAGGAAGAAATTTTTTTAAGGTGGGTAAAGTTTTCACTCTCGTTTTCCGTTATACATATTTTTAGTATACGTATACAGAATTCTGACATTTGTCAGGTGACCCATGCTTTAACTTTTTTTGCTTAATCTTGTCTAGATTTAATCTTGACTTGGTTTAGTTTTAGTTTGGTTCACTATGGCTTGGCTTGGTTTGGTTTGGTTGGTTTGAGATGAGAAAGGTTGGTATATAAACTAACTTCTCTCTCTCTCTCCCCTGCATTATTATAATTTACTTCTCAACCTTCTTCTTCTTCATTTACTCCTCCACCAACCCAAGGCAAGTGCAACTTGCTCCATGGAAAACATTTTGGATCTCCAATTTTTATTATTCTATTTTCTTCCTTGTATGATTCTAAGCATCTTTAGAACTTAGGATTTTTGGTTTTGAGGGATATATTTTTGTAGATCTAAGTTTATAACTTCTCTTTTTTTTCTTGGTTTTGATCTATAAAAACTTGGTATTTCTAAAAACTAATGGTTCCATGTTCTGGGGAATTTAATTCTACCCAATTTTGGCTTCTAAACAACTTAATTTTGATTTATTTTGAGAAAGTTATGGCATTTCTTGTGTTCATAAGTTTCCCATATTTTTGGTGCTGTCGGGACGATAAACAGTATCGCATGCCCGTGTGCCATGCATCCGCGCCCTGCGCGTCGTACATCCACGTGCTATGCGTTTCGCTTGTCATGCGCCTGCACGATTCGTTTGGCGCACACCCGCACGCCGTGCATCCGCGTGCTGTACATTTTGTGTGCATGCGCGATTCGTTTGCCGCGTGCCCGCGTGCCGTGCATTCGTGCCCTACACACCACAGCCAGTTTTGCCCGCGTGCACGCTGGAATGACTATTTTTACCTATTTAAGTTATTTTGTAGCTAAAATCTTGCAAAACTCAAAACATGAAAGTTGTAGATCTTTGTCTTTGCTTCAAGAATCTTTCTGTCTCACTTTAACTGTAGTTCATATGCGACTGATAGTTTCAATCACAGTTTTTGAACTTCTTTGCATGTTTTCTGTATTGAGCCTAAATTGTGACGATCCAACTTGACCACTTGATAAACTTGAACTTGAACTTGATTATGATAACATGATCCCGTCTTTATAATCTTGATAGTGGTCCGTCGAGGCGTACCCCTGACAAGGATTCTTAATTTGACAAGTAAGCCTGACATGATATATGAAATCTTGATTACTATTGCGACAGCTATTCCTGTCTTGCTAAGTGTAAGCTTTGTCTTGACTCCGTGATTAATTTTCCTTGATTGTGACTGTAGAAGCTAACTATCTTCTCTTGCTTCATGTTTAGGACATGGATTTCTAGTTACCACGTTCAGGGATTCATAATGAATCTGATTAGGTTAACGATTAGATTGATTAAGTAGTTCATATAGAAAGATTTTCCAGTTATAGGTGATCTTGTTTTCCCTGTCACACCTGTGGACTTGTAGCCTGTCGTCCAATAGGGCGCATTTCCAACACACTGTGATGTGTTGCACTCCTTGTAAACTAAAAGTACTCTTAAAACTTGATAAACTCTTGTAACTCCCTGCCTGTATAGTCTGCAGGGCTTGTGACTGCATGAATATCTCAACTGCATCTTGTTAGTAACTAGGTCTGTGATAACCCTAGTTCGCTAATGATAGCAACCCGTAGGACTTGGTTGGTCGTGCCTGAATGATTGTCTCATGATTAACATGGGAATTATTTTCCAGCTCTTGTTTTTTTAATGCAAGCTAGTGTGTTCTTTTAACTGTCTTTCATGTTATTTAAGTATATTCTTTTATCAGTTCTTCTATTCATTTTATGCTTATTTTAGTTCATAAGTGGAGCCTCCCTTGTGGTACTTGCTCTTCTGGTTCTAACCCAGCTGGTCTTGTGTGGCCAGATTTCGGAGTAGCACTCGAGGATCTCCCTGCCTTTCAGCCAGATGGTGAATATTAAACGTAACCGTGGCAGCGAGTGGGTTTCTTATTTTGCTCTCCCACTCTATGGTAAATTATTCTTTTGAGGCGTTTAGCCGCCGAGCAAGTGTTAGCTCGTATTGAAAGTTTAATTTCTGTCTGCCTAAGGGCTGTACATGATTGACAAATCCTAGGGCTGATCATATATGACCTACCTCTTGCTAGTCTTCGCATTTTATATTACTAGCTTCATGATCATCTGAATATTTAATGTTTGGGATGCCTTACTTTGTATGTCTGATGATCTAACATCTTGTAACAATTATTTGCTTGCTTGAGATTGAGACACTAGGTTGTTCTTGACCATAAAAGACTGTAGGATTGTAGTTTAACCCTCATGCATCTAGACAGCCGTGACCGTATTGCAAAGTGTGTTGCACTCCAATGTACGTATCTGGCTGTGTCTGTTCTCCGCTCTCCAGTATTCTGGTTCTGGGGCGTGACACTAATTTTTCTCAACATTGTGTAAAGAGTAATGAGATTAACATCAACTCGTCTATATCATCACTGATACATAAAATTTTTGGTAAACACCAAAGTGGAGTTCGTATAAAGTTTTTTACTCAAAAGGGATTGCATATCATCTGATCTCAACATGTCATCTAATAGGACTATTCAATGTTCACCACGATTACTTGGTAAGGTTTCTTGGTTAAACTTATTGCTTTATTATATTCAGCAATGCACTTATTCAATTGATTTAAATTGACATTTCTGTTTAATTTACATTATTGACTGGTTATATATAGTTATATACAATGGGTTGGCAAATAAGTGGAATACCCTTTTAGAGTTTCTTTACTTCTCAATTAAGTATGTGGATTATCATTGCGTACGTGTATATCAAAAATAGTTGTAAGAACCATATTATGAGAACATAATTTAATAAATGTCTCCAATTGAATGTCGTGAGGGAAATGATGGAGACTTCATAAAACAAATTTTAATAACTATTTCCTATTCTTTATTATAATTTCTGATCTCTACATGTAGCAGTTATTGTTCTTTCATGATCTTTATCTGTACAAATAGAAGTTAATATTTTTCTAAAACATGTAGTTCGGTTGTAATATATTCATGATACCTTTATATATATGAGGCCTATGAGAAATTGGAGTCTCATGCCTCTCAGTCTGCTGATCAGGAAGGGGGGCGGCTGATACTAGTACGCCACATATGCCCACCGAGAGGAATGACTTGTGGATACAGGCTGCTGGGAGAGAAAAGGGCGGTAGCATGTACGGTACCGGGTCGTTAGCTTCGCAACCGTCGATATACTCCAGATCTCTTCCACCTGCACAGTCTACTACCGGTCCTACACATGCTACTCCTTCTACTAGTGTTCTTACTATGGAGTAGATGACCACCATGATGTTCGATTTTCAGAGACAGCTGAGACATATTACTCTGTTGGTGTCTTCTACTAGTGCACCTGATGGGACCACTGCTCCTTCCGGTACTCCGACTATTCCTCCTCATATTGCTCCTCCTTTCTTTACTCCGGCTATTGTACCATCCGTTACTCCTCCGGCTACGTCTCCATCTGTTGCTCCTCCGGCTACATCTCCATCTGTTGCTCCTACGGCTACTTATGTTCCAGCCCCAGTTTTTACGACGAGCCAGCAACAAGCATTAGTTACGTTCATGACACAATTTATGGGTAGCATGCAACTACCATCATCTTGACTTTCCATGCTTTTGTATCACCAAAGTCATATTATTTTGTGCTTGTATTAGTTTATCTTTTTGTATGGATACTCTTTGGTCGAAGGTTGGATATGAAAGGATATAACTATGATATATAAGTTTTTTTGTTTGTGTACTTTGTGAATGTTATTATTTTTGTTTATATCATTGGTAATTATTGTGGCACGAAAACTTGATTTTATTGTATTTTGTGTGTTGTGGACTTGTTTCTATTACTCTTACAGGATGTGCATAGCATGATTCCTATAACTTTGGGAAAAAAATAAGCGATTCGTCAAAGCATAGCGACTAACTGGCAACGACTTGCGATTCAAGGCCCCGTAATGGCAAAAGAATGTGCCAAAATATTCCTATGACTGGAAATTGCAATGGTCAAGACATTACCACCTTCTAAATAGTAACTGGCCCATCCGTGGGTGTACAATGATGTTACAAAGTTGTACATGTGAACCAAGCCCCTAAAACAAAATTAAGTACAAGGAAAGAGGTCGGACTAGTGCACAAATATAAATTGTCCCTCTGTATAGCAAACTTCCATAATATCAAAAAGTTACTTTCTTCATTCTCAAATTTACCAAGGGCTATAGTCACAATGATCCTCTTAGACAACTACTTCAACAATTTCTACACACTTTATTTTATTTATCGTTCAGATGAAATGTGTTTCTTCCTAATAGCTCGTTGCTCTATTAACCAATCTCCTATGACTGGACTCCCCCATGTGTATATTTTACTGGTGCATTAGTCATATGAAGGACTACCCAGATGCTTCTGGTGAAGATCTCAGGATGAAAGTTTAAGAAGTGTTTCAAGTTGCACTAGAACATGCTAGAGACTTAGAGAAGATTATCCAGTTAGTTAATTCACCTAATACCACCTCAGCGTGCATTTGGAAACACGTTGATCATGGTGGAAATGACAGTCCATGAGAGGTTGGTTCGATGACATTGGGGTCCGCTGAGGAAATTCAGATAGTCAATTCGCCAATGTGAGCAACAAGGACATGGACCCTAGTGATGCTTTATCTGCAGGAGCTCCCTCCCCATATTCAGGAGGGAAGTACCACCTTCAACGCCTCAAGTTCATATCGAAAAGACTTTCTCAGGGCATGAAGAGGGCATGAAAAACTGAGATGGAATTTGGGAGTACAAACGCTCCAAAAAATTGTCTCTCTATGAGTATGACATAATAAATTCTTCCTACATGAACATAAATATTTGATTCGTATAAATAAAAAGAGTAGTCATTTTTTTCCTCTATATATATGTTTGTCATTCATTTTGCTCTGTTCTTTCTAACGACCGATACTAGTCATCCTTAATTAAAGTATAAAAAGGGTCTTTTTTTTCTTACTAATAGATTGCTTATTTCCTTTTTATAACCAAAAACTACATGATACTAGTAATTCATAACACTTACACTAAAGCATGTTTATATGGCTATGATATTAATATATCATTCATGTATCTCTTGCAACATGATGAGTTGAATATTCTTTGAGAATATCCATATAGGGATTGTAGTTCAATTGGTGAGAGCATCGCCATGTCGAGTTAAAGCCTAAATGTTCAAGCTCTGTCAATCCTGTACTAGGATCCTATGAATCGAAAAATTCATCTTTTTCTATGTCACGTCCCGCACCCACTGTGAGGGTACGAGTACGTAATGACGCCCAGCCTACGCCGCAGTGTCGGCGGTAGAGCGTTGTCCTAGGTTACTATCTAACCAGCAACTCACGCAATTATAATGTACTCATCAAGATCAACTCCGAACGGAGGACAAGTATAATATATTGAACTCAATCACAGTCTAAGCACGATAAGGTAAACACAGAAGAATTAAACTAAGAATAGAAGAACAACTACTAAAATAATAATAACTCTCAACAAATCTCAAATACTACACAAGTCTCAAAACTTCTATAACAAGTTCAATCATGGAACAAATGCTAGTCTACTAAACTAAATCCCGATCACTCCTGAGTGTCGGGGCCAAAAGTAGTCATCCCGTCTCCGGGTCCATAATATGTAGGGCATGTGTCCTCACGGCAATCATCTGTAAAATTTTAACAGGTCCAGTCAGGACAGAAACGAGTACAACTCATCAAGAAATTCCAATTAAATGATGACAGAGAACTATAAAGCAGTTATAAACAGTTTTATTGATGAAATATGGCAGTTTGTATACAGGTGATGGTATAGAGAAACAGTTAAGATGCAAGGAAAGTAAGGTAAGTAAAAATAAGAGAAGAAACATAGCAATAAGGACTGTAAATAGAAACTTGCTGAACTAGAGCAACATGATATAAGTCCAGTATGTAAATGTAAACAAGTGCAACTCAAGTAAATCCAGACAACATGAATCTGATACCAGGTGGTTCTAGTACAAGATGAGTCCGGTATAAGGTGAGTCCAGTTGGTGATCAAAGGTTCCAGGGTGAGTCCAGCCTATACTCTAACAGTGTGTTTTAAAATATCGGGATCGACATGTGAACGGCTGTAGGTAATACGGCACATCACACACCTGGCCGGGTGTGAGATGGCTATCATTCCAGTATAATTCCAAGGGAGTGGTTCCAGTATTTGGGTATGTTCACATGCCTATTCCAATATTTCCCCGCCCAGCAAGTACAAGTGAATCCAGAAAACGACACGAGAAATCAGGATGAGTCCAGTCAAACATAATGATACCAGCAAAAGATTCCAGGGTGATTCCAGTAGGTGGTTCCAGTAGTGATTCCAGAAGGTGATGCCAGTAGTGGTTCCAGAAAATAGAGGCCAGACAGATGGTATGTGTGTCGCATACATGAATCCAGAAATATCCATACGTGTTGTAAAAATCACATAAAACTATCTAGAACTGAAGTACAGTAATTGACAAGTAAATGAAAGAACTATCAGAGAATGTACTCGCCTGTATCCGGTGAATCTGGAGAATATATACTGTCCGAGGAGTGGTGTCTGTCTCCTATAGAACAGTACAAGTCAGAACGAGTCCAGAATAGTAATAAGATGCACTACGATGCATACTACATGAATCTAGCTCAATCTAGACCAAAGTCAACTCTTGGTCAACTCTGGTCAACCCTAGAAGTCAAACTAGGTCAACCAAGTCAAACCTAAGTCAACTAGTCTAATCTAGGTCTAACAAGCCATTCTAGGTCTAACAAGACTAAACAGTCTATTCTAGACTCCAAACTAGGCATACCATGCCATAGCCAACCCATAACTCATCTACATGACACTCTATAAGCCCAACTATAATGCACCCATTATATATATATATATATATATATATATATATATATATATATATATATATATATATATATATATATATATATATATAATCTAATATAGGATACACACATTAATATCTAAAAACACACATTAACAAGGCTATGTAATGTAACATGAAATACATAACCAATAGCCACTATACAATATCACCCATACCCTATATTATAATATATAATACCTTATATCATACATATACATTAACACGCAACATTATCTGTAGGAACCTATATATATATATATATATATATTATATATATATATATATATATATATATATATATATATATATATATATATATATATATATATATATATATATATATATTAACACACAACATATATATATATATATATATATATATATATATATATATATATATATATATATATATATATATATGTATATATATATATATATGTATATATATATATATATATATGAAAAAAAAAATATATATATATATATATATATGAAAAGAGTGAAAGGGGAAACATGTGAATATTCAAAGTGTGTGTGTGTGTGAGTGAAAAAAATAGTGAGGCATGCACTAGGGTGTGTGTGTCAAGAGAGGCAATAGGCATGTAGGCTTGTGTGTGATACACATGTGAGTGTCATATACAAGAGTGTGTGTGTCATATGGTATGTGAGAGAGTGACATATATATTTACTAGTGTATGGGTGAAGAGGGTTATACATAGGTGTGAGAACTTGTGTGTGTGCTAGTGTAACATGAGAATGAGGGTGAGGGGTGAGACACTTGTGTGTGAGGGTGTGTGTGCTAGTGAGGATGTGAGAGTGTTAGGCTAACAGGAAATGACAGTAAAGGAACATGGTGAATGGCAGGGAACTAATGTGAAGGGGATGTTGTGTGTGTGACTTTATACAACAATAGTGTGTGTAAAGGCTGCAAAACATACATGAACATTCCCAATTTTTCAGGAAAACTGAGATTAAATCTCAGGAATTCAGTCACCATATGGAATTCTGAAATTTTCAGTCAATGACCCATTCCCATATCAAAATTAATTCCCAAGTTCCAAAACCAATTCTAACTATAATCAATCCAAATCAAGTTCCACATGTAATCCATCATTAAAATAAATTAATACACATACCCATGAGTTTAAACATGGCCAGTTAACATTGGGAATCAGTTTGAGAAAAGGAAAGAAGTTCAGAATTTGGGTTTACAGGGCTGAGTATCAGTTTCAGTTCATTTGAATCCCAAACCTTGAGACAACAACCTATTCTATCATGCAAATCTCACTTAGTAGTAACTAGTACATATGTAGAAATCACTGTGACAAGTTAAACATCAATCATAACAGGAAAAAAAAAGAGAATGAAGGTTCAGATTTTTCAATCAGTGGAGAAGAACTGAAACTAGCAGTCTACCTGCCCATTTCAATATTCAAATTTCGATTCTTCAAGTGAAAACCTAATCTAGCTTGTAAAACCCAACTAGCAACAGTTAGTACACAAGTAGGAATCAATTTAGGACAATAAACATCAATTAAAAATCGGTTTAAACAGAGTTCGATTCATGAAATTTCAAAGGAACATATGGTATCAGTGATATAGGGGGAAACTGAAATTGAAAACCAAAACATCACAATAATCTCAAAATATTGGTTGGTAAACCAATCCCCACTTGTACCCGTATCCCACGAGTCATTCGTGTCCCACCAAGTGGACACGAGCGTGTCCAACACACACAGACACGCACATGTGCACAAGACAGTGCGCTGCGTCGTGCACGCATGCACGCGTGTCCTGCGCGTGACACAGGGCACGACACGACTCGTGCTCGTGCCCACGTGTTCACCACCTATAGGGCTATACGTGTATGCCCCAGCACAGTTTCCTAGACTCGTGTCGTGTCGGCTTTAGAGCCGTGTCAGTGGCCAATACCCACGCGTGCACAGCGCACACGCGGCCAATACGGCCAGTGCGAGGAGGATTTCTCCTCGCACACGCAACCACACGCTCCCATCTTTTGGGAGGATGGTGGCAGATGATGCCCCAAGCCCCTCGCCAAAAATGGCGTGTCCACGTGTCCTGTGTCGGGAGTTATTGACCCCGTGATGCAGGACACAGCACGTGTTTCAGTCCCCGTATGTTCGTATCCCCGTGTGGACACGACATGACACCAAAATTAGGAAATAAAAGCAAAAATCATTAATCAAGCCCTAGAACTAAAATTCCATTCAAAAACATTTCAGAAATTAGAACAAAATATTGGTTGAGGTATTACATCAAATATGACACTGATACGTGTCCTGTTAGGACACGAAATGGACACAACTTTTGGAGATTCCTATTCCTAGAGTTAGGTTAGGGCTAGGGCATCCTAGAAATACAATTAAACAGGAATTTTATAGGTTAGAATAGATTATACCTATTGATGTGCAAAGCTCACAAAAGTCTCAAATGGAATGGTTCTCCAAGCCTCAAAAACTCCCACAAATTGATCCTACTCTAAAATATTCTTACACAAACAGAAAGAACAGAAGAATTAGGTCCTAATGCAATTGATTTGAAGGGAAAAGGAGTTGAAATGGATTTCCTATGATTTTAGAAAGATGGAGACTCACCTCTTCCAAAACCTGCACAAATCCCAATGGAGGCTAGCCCTAAATTCTAGGAGGGGATTAAATAGGGGGAAAGGATCAATAGTGGCTGCCATGGGCTGATTAGGGTTAGGTTTGGTTCATGGTGTGGGCCTATGGGCTATAAGTCAAGTCATTAATCATGACTTATGAAGTCATAAGCCATATTAGTCAAATCAACTCCAAATCTCCCCAAACAAGTTCCAATGACTTAAACTTCACTAAATTAGGTCAAACCAAGTTTACTTAACCTAACCAAGGGATCTTAACCTAGGTTAGTCACTAGGTTAGTCTTCTAGTCAACACTAGTCAAAGTCAACTATAGGCCCAAAATCAATTCTACTAAAAATCACTAAAAATCATAATATGAAATAAATATCCTTAAATAATAATTATAATTACAAAATTTCAAAAATACCCTCATCTGAAACACTGGGTGTTACAATCCTACCCCCCTTAGAAAAATTTCATCTTCGAAATTAAAATGATCGCACCCTTCTAGGTCAAACCCAAACAATCAAGGTCAAAAGATAATCATGCAAACAAAATCTTACTGGTCGTGATTCCACAGTCTCGTACAGGGTAGCTGTACTATCTAGCAATCACAAACAATATCCCGGCAGGTACTAAAGGAATCATACAGGAAAGTGGGGAGGAAGAATGAGAAGGACAAACCTGTGAACCCATCACCTGCAGCGTCGGTCTCCTCGACCGCCATCGTAAAAGATATACCTCTCTGGTGCTGAGCTACAGGTGGCCTAGCTCCCTCATAAGGAGGTGCAGCGGGATAATCTATCATCTTGTGAGCACCAGACCCACAAAATAGGCAAACCTTCAGCCTTCTCCTACAAGACTCCCAAACATGCCCTGTCTTCCTGCAGTAGGCACAAGTCGGCACCTCGCGGTCCTGTCCTCTAGGCTGATGCTGTGCCTGCTGCACTCTCACTGGTGCATGTGCCTGCTGAATCTGCACGTGAGGCCTCTTGGCCTGACCTCCGCTGCTGCTACCACCCTGGGAGTCCCGACCCCTCTTCAACTTCAACCCTAGGTCGTCCTCCGCTGCCATAGCAGCAGAAAATATCTCCGCGTAGGTAGCGTTCCGGTCGTTCTTAGTCAGCGACCGAACCTTCCTAATCAAGCCTCGGCGGAACTTCCTCGTCTTCATCTTCTCAGTCAAGTCATCAATGAACCGGGCCAACCGACAAAACTCTCCGGCGTACTCAGCTACTGACTGGTTCCCCTGAACCAGGCTCTCAAACTGTACCTCTATGCCTTCCAAGGCCATATCAGGAAAGAACTGCTCCTTAAACAGCTCCTTGAACTGGGCCCAAGTCTGGCCCTCAACTCCCACCCTGGGATCTGTCTGGTACCACGCACGGGCTAAGTCCTGCATCTGACTATCCGCCGCCTCGATATGGAGTTGAGCTGGTATCTCCGCCAGTCGGAATATCTTCTCGATGTGCTCGATCCAATCATCTATAAAATGGATGACCTCTGTGCCCAGGAACTCTCTAGGATGCATCTTCTGAAAATCCTGGATATCCTTCTCCTTCTGGTATGGCTGCTGATGCTCCCCCCGAACAGTCACCATCTCTACTGTAGTACGAACCAGCTGGTGGGCCTCGTCAATCCCCTGACGATAATCGGCAGTCTGCCGCTGCTGCTGCTGGTGGTGAGACGCCAGAATCCTCTCCACAAAGGAAAATAGATGAGCAGCATCTACCATCCCCGCAGGTGGAGGCTGCTGCAGTAGAAGGATCTCGGGAAGCACCGGATTCTGTCTCTCAGCTAATGGAGGTGCTCCTCCGAAATCTGCTGAGACACCCACCCCAGCTGGCATGACTGGGGCTGCAGTACTGGGAGCTGGCTGCTGAAGGTGAGAGGTGTCAGACCCCTCTGCAGCGGCTACTATACCAGAGCGATGAGATCATGTCTCCACCATCCTGAAGACTGATCGAAAAGGAAGTCAATACTGAGCAGGAATCGATAAAATCAAAGGACAGTTTATTGCAAAAAAGACAAGTCAGTAAGATATGTAGATGGCATGATTTGAAGCAGAATTTTCTTAACTGTGATTGAGTACCTCTCCGTTAAAGCCTATCTCTCAATCCTATCGCAGGCTCACAGTAGTACAACTAAGTCGTCGTACTACCACGATATCGCACTAATGCGACTCTCGACCTGCATAGGCCACCACTAAAAATGTGTCACGACCCACACCCACTGTGAGGGTACGAGTACGTAACGACGCCCAGCCTACGCCACAGTGTCGACGGTAGAGCGCTGTCCTAGGTTACTATCTAACCAGCAACTCACACAATTATAATATACTCATCAAGATCAACTCCGAACGGAGGACAAGTATAAGATATTGAACTCAATCACAGTCTAAGCACGATAAGATAAACACAGAAGAATTAAACTAAGAATAGAAGAACAACTACTAAAATAATAACAACTCTCAACAAATCTCAAATACTACACAAGTCTCAAAACTTCTATAACAAGTTCAATCATGCATGGAACAAATGCTAGTCTACTAAACTAAATCCCGATCACTCCTGAGTGTCGGGGCCAAAAGTAGTCATCCCGTCTCCGGGTCCATAATATGTAGGGCATGTGTCCTCACGGCAATCATCTGTAAAATTTCAACAGGTCCAGTCAGGACAGGAACGAGTATAACTCATCAAAAAGTCCCAATTAAATGACAGAGAACTATAAAGCAGTTATAAACAGTTTTATTGATGAAATATGGCAGTTTGTATACAGATGATGGTATAGAGAAACAGTTAAGATGCAAGAAAAGTAAGGTAAGTAAAAACAAGAGAAGAAACATAGCAATAAGGACTGTAAATAGAAACTAGCTGAACTAGAGCAACATGATATAAGTCCAGTATGTAAATGTAAACAAGTGCAACTCAAGTAAATCCAGACAACATGAATCTGATACCAGGTGGTTCCAGTACAAGATGAGTCCGGTATAAGGTGAGTCCAGTTGGTGATCAAAGGTTCCAGGGTGAGTCCAGCCTATACTCTAACAGTGTGTTTTAAAATATCGGGATCGACATGTGAACGGCTGTAGGTAATACGGCACATCACACACCTGGCCGGGTGTGAGATGGCTATCATTCCAGTATAATTCCAAGGGAGTGGTTCCAGTATTTGGGTATGTTCACATGCCTATTCCAATATTTCCCCGTCCAGCAAGTACAAGTGAATCCAAAAAATAACACGAGAAATCAGGATGAGTCCAGCCAAACATAATGATACCAGCAAAAGATTCCAGGGTGATTCCAGTAGGTGGTTCCAGTAGTGATTCCAGAAGGTGATGCCAGTAGTGGTTCCATAAAATAGAGGCCAGACAGATGGTATGTGTGTCGCATACATGAATCCAAAAATATCCATATGTGTTGTAAGAATCACATAAAACTATCTAGAACTGAAGTACAGTAATTGACAAGTAAATAAAAGAACTATCAGAGAATGTACTCGCCTGTATCCGGTGAATCTGGAGAATATATACTGTCTGAGGAGTGGTGTCTGTCTCCTATAGAACAGTACAAGTCACAATGAGTCCAGAATAGTAATAAGATGCACTACAATGCATACTACATGAATCTAGCTCAATCTAGACCAAAGTCAACTCTTGGTCAACTCTGGTCAACCCTAGAAGTCAAACTAGGTCAACCAAGACAAACCTAAGTCAACTAGTCTAATCTAGGTCTAACAAGCCATTCTAGGTCTAACAAGACTAAACAGTCTATTCTAGACTCCAAACTAGGCATACCATGCCATAGCCAACCCATAACTCATCTACATGACACTCTATAAGCCTAACTATAATGCACCCAATATATATATATATATATATATATATATATATATATATATATATATATATATATATTTTTATATATATATATATATATATATATATATATATATATATATATATATATATATATATAATCTAATATAGGATACAAACATTAATATCTAAAAACACACATTAACAAGGCTATATAATGTAACTTGAAGTACATAACCTATAGCCACTATACAATATCACCCATACCCTATATTATAATATATAATACCTTATATCATACATATACATTAACACACAACATTATCTATAGGAACATATATATATATATATATATATATATATATATATATATATATATATATATATATATATAAAATATATATATATATATATATATATATATATATATTTTTATATATATATATATATATATATATGAAAAGAGTGAAAGGGGAAACATGTGAATATTCAAAGTATGTGTGTGTGAGTGAAAAAATAGTGAGGCATGCACTAGGGTGTGTGTGTCAAGAGAGGCAATAGGCATGTGGGCTTGTGTGTGATACACATGTGAGTGTCATATACAAGAGTGTGTGTGTCATATGGTATGTGAGAGAGTGACATATATATTTACTAGTGTATGGGTGAAGAGGGTTATACATAGGTGTGAGAACTTGTGTGTGTGCTAGTGTAACATGAGAATGAGGGTGAGGGGTGAGACACTTGTGTGTGAGGGTGTGTGTGCTAGTGGGGATGTGAGAGTGTTAGGCTAACAGGAAATGACAGTAAAGGAACATGGTGAATGGCAGGGAACTAATATGAAGGGGATGTTGTGTGTGTGACTTTATACAACAATAGTGTGTGTAAAGGCTGCAAAACATACATGAACATTCCCAATTTTTTAGGAAAACTGAGATTAAATCTCAGGAATTCAGTCACCATATGGAATTCTGAAATTTTCAGTCAATGACCCATTCCCATATCAAAATCAATTCCCAAGTTCCAAAACCAATTCTAACTATAATCAATCCAAATCAAGTTCCACATGTAATCCATCATTAAAATAAATTAATACACATACCCATGAGTTTAAACATGGCCAGTTAACATTGGGAATCAGTTTGAGAAAAGGAAAGAAGTTCAGAATTTGGGTTTACAGGGCTGAGTATCAGTTTCAGTTCATTTGAATCCCAAACCTTGCGACAACAACCTATTCTATCATACAAATCTCACTTTGTAGTAACTAGTACATATGTAGAAATCACTGTGACAAGTTAAACATCAATCATAACAGAAAAAAAAAAAGAGAATGAAGGTTCAGATTTTTCAATCAGTGGAGAAGAACTGAAACTAGCAGTCTACCTGCCCATTTCAATATTCAAATTTCAATTCTTCAAGTGAAAACCTAATCTAGCTTGTAAAACCCAACTAGCAACAGTTAGTACACAAGTAGGAATCAATTTAGGACAATAAACATCAATTAAAAATCGGTTTAAACAGAGTTCGATTCATGAAATTTCAAAGGAACATATGGTATCAGTGATATAGGGGGAAACTGAAATTGAAAACCAAAACATCACAATAATCTCAAAATATTGGTTGGTAAACCAATCCCCACTTGTACCCGTGTCCCACGAGTCATTCGTGTCCCACCAAGTGGACATGAGCTTGTCCAACACACACAGACACGCACTTGTGCACAAGACAGTGCGCTGCGTCGTGCACGCATGCACGCGTGTCCTGCACGTGACACAGGGCACGACACGACTCGTGCTTGTGCCCACATGTTTGCCACCTATAGGGCTATACGTGTATGCCCCGGCACAGTGTCCTAGACTCGTGACATGTCGGCTTTAGAGCCGTGTCAGTGGCCAATACCCACGCGTGCACAGCGCGCGCACGCCGCCAGTACAGCCAGTGTGAGGAGGATTTCTCCTTGCACACGCAACCACGCGCTCCCATCTTTTGGGAGGATGGTGGCAGATGATGCCCCAAGCCCCTCGCCAAAAATGGCATGTCCACGTGTCCTGTGTCGGGAGTAATTGACCCCGTGATGCAGGACACAATACGTATTTCAGTCCCCGCATGTTCGTGTCCCCGTGTGGACACGATACGACACCAAAATTAGGAAATAAAAGCAAAAATCATTAAGCAAGCCCTAGAACTAAAATTCCATTCAAAAATATTTCAGAAATTAGAACAAAATATTGGTTAAGGCATTACATCAAACACATCAAACATGACACTGATACGTGTCCTGTTAGGATACGAAATGGACACAACTTTTGGGGATTCCAATTCCTAGAGTTAGGTTAGGGCTAGGGCATCCTAGAAATGCAATTAAACAGGAATTTTATGGGTTAGAATAAATTATACCTATTGATATGCAAAGCTCACAAAAGCCTCAAATGGAATTGTTCTCCAAGCCTTAAAAACTTCCACAAATTGATCCTACTCTGAAATATTCTTACACAAACAGAAAGAACAGAAGAATTAGGTCCTAATGCAATTGATTTGAAGGGAAAAGGAGTTGAAATGGATTTCCTATGATTTTAGAAAGATGGAGACTCACCTCTTCCAAAACTTTCACAAATCCCAATGGAGGCTAGCCCTAAATTCTAGGAGGGTATTAAATAAGGGGAAAGGATCAATAGTGGCTGACATTAGCTGATTAGGGTTAGGTTTGGTTCATGGTGTGGGCCTATGGGCTATAAGTCAAGTCATTAATCATGACTTATGAAGTCATAAGCCATATTAGTCAAATCAACTCCAAATCTCTCCAAACAAGTTCCAATGACTTAAACTTCACTAAACTAGGTCAAACCAAGTTCACTTAACCTAACCAAGGGGTCTTAACCTAGGTTAGTCACTAGGTTAGTCTTCTAGTCAACACTAGTCAAAGTCAACTATAGGTCCAAAATCAATTCTACTAAAAATTACTAAAAATCATAATATGAAATAAATATCCTTAAATAATAATTATAACATCTCAACTCTATATCTCAATCACAAGTCTAGGGAAGATAGAGCACGATATGGAATAAGATAAAAAGGAAGAACTGAATATATAAGTAGAGCCATCACAACACACATATAGATGTCCAACTTAAAGTAAATATAAGTCCTAAATATAAATAAGTCTCGACTAACAATCGGAATAATTTGATACTATAAGTATTAGACTAAACTAGGCACCCTCTACTGAGCTAGATGCTCCTTAGGCTCCTGAATGTCACCCTCATATGCCCCATAAAATGTAGGACAGTCACCATCATCATCTGTAATATTTTGTTAACATATCCAGTCAGAATTAGAACGAGCACATATACTTTTGTAGTTCAAGATAAATGACAATCAGAATAATCCAATACAAACTAAAAGCTATAAGTACTAGACTAAACTAGGTACCCTCTACTGAGCTAGATGCTCTTCAGGCTCCTGAATGTCACCCTCATATGCCCCATAGAAGGTAGGGTAGTCACCATAATCATCTGTAATATTTTGTCAACATATCCAGTCAGGATTGGAACGAGCACATATACTCTAGCAGTTCAAGATAAATGACAAGCGCTATGAGTATGAAATAATAATGATATTCTTGATGATCAAGTTATAGAGGTAATGTATAATAAAAAGACAAGTGTACAAGATCATATGGGAACAGGCAGATATGTAAAAATGAGTAAACCTGTCATGCAAGATATGTTGTAGACAACTCAGACAAACTGTGTTAAGACCAGTGATTTAGAATACCAAGTTTGACATGTGAAAGGCTAGAAAGGGATATCCGGCAACCATACACGTACGTGTGTGGCCGCTATTATTCACGTAAGACCAATGGGATAGAATGGGTATGTTCACATGTCTCCTAGGTATTCCTCCGCCCGACTAGTACACATGGAATCCAGGTTCTTCGACACGCATTTCATTAGTCACGATGAATGTATTAGTCATGATTATATTATTCAAGATAGGCATGAAACCACGTATCTCCAGTCAAAGAATCCATCTCCAGTCAAAGAATCCATAAAATACCAATCCGTGAGTCTATCGTATTAGAATCAAGATAGAACACTAGTATAACATGCATCACAGGATATATCAAATAAAGAGAAATATCAGAGAATGTACTCGCCTGAATAGATGCCTGAAATGGTGTCACAGAGTCCTATTTAGAGTAAAACAGGTTATAAAGTACTCAAATTATAATAATGGAAATCTGCAATACAAACTACATGATTCTAAGTCAAACTATGTCAACTGTAAGGTAACTTGGACAACTGCTTAGGGTTTGGTCAAATTCTAGTCAAACTAGGTCAAACTAAGTCAAAGAAAGTCAA
Source organism: Iris pallida (assembly GCA_029216955.1). Taxonomy (NCBI): domain Eukaryota; kingdom Viridiplantae; phylum Streptophyta; class Magnoliopsida; order Asparagales; family Iridaceae; genus Iris; species Iris pallida. The sequence continues at coordinate 5,816,196 of JANAVB010023800.1, forward strand.
ACCAAATCAAACCAAGTCAAAGAAAGTCAAACCAAGTCAAACTAGGTCAAATTGGGACAAATGTTGACTTATAGTTGACTTTTGGTCAATTGGTCAACTCTAGGTCAAACTAGACTAATGTTGACTAACAGTTGACTTTTGGTCAACTGGTCAACTCCGGTTAACTCTCTAGGTTTAGTCCAACTTAAGTCCAAAAGTTCAAAAAGCCTATTGTCAATTATAGGGTCAAGCCACATGATTTTTTAACTACACTAGGTTACTAGGGTATTACCAAGTGTCAACCCCAGTTTTCATGAACAGGGGTATTTTGGTAATTTTCTACTTTAAAAATTATTTTGAAATTATTTATGTATTATTTGTATTATTTTGGGATTATTTGAATCGGGTTCGAATTTCGACTCATTCCGACTTGTTTTGACTTGTTTCGGGGACCCGGAGTAGTTTTGACCTTAGCGGGCCCACACACTAGCTAGCCATGGCCCACAATATTACCATCAAAAGTTAGAGGGATTTATCATGACTCCATAGATTAGGTTAGACCTAATTAGAACACTAGATTTATATTTTTTAACCCCCAAACCCTAAGCAACCTTGTGTAGGGCTAATAGAACAAATAGGAGGGCAAACTTGTAATTAGGAAAAAGGGGAGAGGAGCATGCTTGGCCGGCCATACATGTAGGGAATAGGAGGAGAGAGAAAACCCACTTTCCTTTTATTCTCATCCACTTTCTTCTTCTTCTTCTCCAAAGGTTCCTTCCACTTTTGAAAGCTCACCATTGTTCCTTCTCCAGGTAATCTCTTCTCCAAATTTATTTCCCTCTCATGTAGATTGGTTAGGAACCCAATAGGAATGATTCCCATGGTTGTGTCTCCATTAGAGACCATTTGTGTCCATTTGGATATTTCTAGGGGTGTCCAACATGTAGGATTGTGTCCCAATAGGAAAAACCCCCATTTGGACACATAGATAATGTTGTGTATTAATTTTGAGTTGTTCTTGCATTTATTCCAGATTTTTGCATGTTATTAGAATGTATTTTCCATGTATTTTAATGTATCATATTCTTTTTCCTACATGTATATATATATAGGTATATATATATATATATATATATATCATTCTATATATATATATATATATATATATATATATATATATATATATATATATATATATATATATATATATATATGGTGGATATATATATATGGTGGATATTATAGGTGAATTTGTGCGAATGTTGTTGTGCTTGGGGGAGGGACAGCAGGTTCGGCCAAGTGGCCATGGGAGGTGTGTGTGTGTCTATGTTAGAGAGAAGGATGTGTAAATATGTAGGTGTGTGTGTGTGTGGGGTATTTGAGAGGGGAGTTTGAAATAGAGAGAAGGAGATAGAGAGTGTTGGAGGAGAGAAGAAGAACACCCTAACCAAGCCCACATGGCTGTCCCCTTGGACTGCACAGGACAGCCCCATATCAGTTCAGTTTAGCCCAGTCCTTCCCCCTACACTGCTGCCCACAAATCAGTCCCTATATTAACCACAAAAACAGCCCCACTCTTTCCCTTCCAAACAGCCCTTGTACACCCCCAATGGCAGTCCCTTTGAGCCACATTGCAGCCCCCACATTTGCACTAAACAGTCCTATTTTTTCCCTTACATAGCAGCTCCTAAAGCCCCTAACCACTGTCCAAACACAGCCCTTTGTACCTTAGATGGCTGTCCAAATTACCACTCAAGAACAGCCCCCACATAGCTAAGAACAGCCTTCATAATAGCCTTCTATTTTCCCTTACATGGCTGTCCCTTAGAGCCATAGATGGCTGTCCTATTAGCCATCAAGATAGCCCCAAATCTGTCCCCATTACACCACCTTGCGGTCCCATGTTGGTCTCCAAATTTCAGTCCACAAACCCATCAAAACCTGTCCTATATTAGTTTGTGTGTGTGTGTGTAGTTGTGAGAAATATATGTGAGATATTGTGTGTGTGTAAGGAAGCCTAGTATATGTAGTTGATGCCTATAGGTTAGCCTAGTATCTAAACTAGTAGTAAACCTATAGGAGAGACTATTAGAGTGTAGTGTATCATGAGAATGAGTTGTGTAGATGAGTGTGGAAGAAAAGGGTAAAATTCATGATATAGAATAGGGTAATAGGGTAAATTAATACCCCGTATCCCAACATGGCCTAGATACCAAGGATACCCAAATTTTTTGGTAGGTAAACCTTAGATGGGTTGATATCTAGCTACCCTAAGGAGCCTAGGCTAGTACCATGGGTATTTGCGGGGTTTCCTTGGTATTGGGCAAGGTATCGGGATTTACCTTAGAAGGGTAAATACTAGTTTTGCCTAGAAATAGAATATTTGTGTTAGAAGCCTAAGATGGAGTTAGAACTTGATTTTCGTGGTTGGTAATGATCAAATATGGTACTCAAAGACTAGTTTTGACGTCGGTTGACCTTTTTGACCAAAAGTCAACAAAAGTCAATCGAGAGTCAAACTTAGCCTTTAAGCGACCCGATTTGACCGAAACCAACCCAGAGTTGACCAGTTGACTGAAAGTCAATAGTTGGTCAATATTAGACTAGTTTGACCTAGGGTTGACCTAGGGTTGATCTAGAGTTGACCAGAGTTGACCAGAGTTAACTTTTTGACCAAAAGTCAACTGTAAGTCAACCGTTGATCCTGATTGACCTAGTTTGACTTGGAATGACTCCCAGTGACCTAGTATGACCTAGTATGAACTAGTATGGCCTAGTATGACTCAGTTTGACCTAGATTGACCTAGTATTGACTTAGACTTGCATTCATGGATTATATTAGTTTCCTTTTTCAGTGTTAAGCCCTGTTTGACTCATAGTATCTTATTTTAGGTCTGTGATCACTCTGAGCGTCTGTTCACCCTGTCAGCTTGGGACTACAGGCGAGTACATTTACTGATAGTTTTTATTGTCTTGATATATACTATATCTGATTCAGTCGTAGTATTTTACTTGATTCCCGACATGACATTTCACGGACTAGTATACGTCGGATCCTGTCATGAGATGTTATTCCTAGACTCTCTTAGTATATGAGTATGTAATATTTCTGTGTTCCTGTACTTATATAGATACTGATTTGGGAGTGGACTGGCCCCCTGCTCTTGAACCCCGTGTCATGACGTGCCATGTCCGGATCCGTGATACTATTCGGGGATGGAAGAATTATTAGGGGTTATGTGATCAAGCCTTCCTGTAACTATACATTGCTAGCGTCACCCTCGCCTCACGTAGGGTGTTGCAGATACCCCATTACCAGTTATCCAGGTTGGACAGCATGACTCTCCGTTGAGTACACCGCAGATTGTCGGGCCAAGTGGATAATCATCCCTTGCTTCCCTAGCCAATCACATAGCGCTCTAATAATTCAAATAACCTTTTTACATTTATTGTCATACCTTATATTCCAGTTCAGCTTTACTTACTGTACTTTCACCATGCTATGATTCATTTCTTTCATGCTCTACCTGCTTTCATACTGTACCATGATTTGTGACCAAGTTCTGTTTGGAAGAAGGGTTACAACCCCGGTCCTTGTTTGGTTCAAGGGTTGTAACTCGGCTTTTAAATGGTTTCCAAGTCGCATATATCTTTTGTCTTGTATTTCATTTTTACTGTCTCTTATAGTATTTCTCAATTCATATGGAACTGATGTTGGTGTTTGTACTTGCTCATTTTCCTGACAGGATACCGTTGACAAATTTTACAGATGACTCTGAGACTGACTGCCCGACCTACTACGGGGTTGAGTCTGATGGACTAGACTTAGACCCTGGCTTATTGGTAGAGCCACTGGACTTTGCTCACCCTGAGTAGCCTAGTTAGTTAGGTTTGCCTGGCCTGCGAGCCAGCTAGTACATTTCAGTTTGTAGTATCTTATACTTATATTATCTGAGACTCTGGATGTTGTGTTAGCTATGACTTGTGGATTTTGGACTCATTTCCTGTTTTATCTATCATATCTCTGTTCCATGCTATCTACCTTAGTTTGATATATGTGATTGAGACTGTATTGCTATGTCACCTCCATTCGGAGTGTATATAACTGTACAGGTACATTTATCTGTTTTAGTCGTAGTATTTACAGACCCTATATATAGCGTTCTACTGCCGATTCTGCGGTGTAGGCTGGACGTAACCATGTGCTCGTGCCCCTCTTCAGGGTGCGGGTTATGACACATTTTTGTGGTAGCCCATGCAGGTCAGTGTCGCAACTAGTACGAACTCATAATGGTGCTCGACTTAGAGTACTAATTACGAGCCTGCAATTAGGATATAGGATCTAGGGTATGATAGGAGTTACTCAATCACATGCTAGGAAATTTCTGATCGTTTGATTACCATGACAGCTTTTTTGCATTGAATTTAATTGTCCGTCTTTGATATTCCTATCATGTGCCATATTGATTCCTTGTTTCAACCTATCCTCAGGATGACGATCACTCGCTCTCAGGCAGCAGGTTCTAACGCTGTACCAGGGAGGCCCGATCCGGCAGGAGGTCTTCTACCTCCGGCTGCGAGGGTAGCAGTGGCAGATCCGGCAGGTCTTCCACCACCGGCTGCGGAAGTAGCAGTGGCAGTCCCAGGAGGTCTTCCACCTCCGGCAGCGGAAGCTACAGCTGAGGGAGCTGCTACCTCAATTTTTGTCCTTCCGGCGGGAGCAGCAGCAGCGACAGTTCCAGGAGGTCTTCCACCTCCAGCAGCGGGACCGTCTATGGTTATTCCTGATGTTCTTCCACCGCCGCCTCCGATACCGGTAGATGCTCAGGGGATGATGGTCCTACTGCAGCAGATGTTGCAGACGCAGAGAGCACAGGCAGAGGCACAGTACCGTCAGGAAGAGGTGCTGCGACAGACGATGGAGAACTCACATCAGTTAGTTATGGCAGCAGTGGAGAGAGGTGCACCGGCTACAGCTCAGGGAGCACCAGCACAGCAGCAGGGTCAGGAGAGGCCCGGTACGCATCTCGACTTCAGGAAGATGAATCCGTAGGATTTCAAGGGTACCGAGGGTATCCTATACGTGGACGACTGGCTAGAGGATGTCCAGCGGAGTCTGGAGTTGGCAGAGGTTCTGAGAGCTCTGTGGGTGACTTCTGCAGCGAGCCAGTGCTTTGACATAGCATTGACTTGGTACCGTACGGATCCGCGTGCGTCAGTGAGAGGTATATCTTGGAAGGACTTCAGGAAACTCGTTAAGGAGAAGTTCTACCCAGATGTAGCCTTGACAGCTCTGGAGGGGCAGTTTGCTAGTTTGGTGCAGGAGAACTCGTCGGTGGACGAGTACGCAGTGGAGTTCTTCCGCCTGAGCAGGTTTGCACCCAGTTTGGTTCAGGATGAGGGGTGCAAGGCCCGGAAGTTCAGGAGGGGTCTCATTCATGCAGTGCGCACTCGCACATCTGGGCGACGAGACGCAACATTTGAGCAGATCTTGATGGAGGCTCAGATTGCGGAGGAGGACTTCGGCCTCAAGCCGAAGAGGAGCAATGACGCTCTGGGATCCAGTTCGAGTGCAGGGCCAGCGAAGCGCCCACATTTCCAGCAGAGGTAGTTCCAACAGCATCAGCCTCAGTTGCAGATCCAGCAGGCACCGGTGCGTGCCCAGCAGCATCAGGGTCAGGGTCAGGGCCAGAGGCCAGCTATACAGTACAACTTCTACGGGAAGCCAGGGCACACTAGAAAGGTGTGCAGGAAGAGGTTGGGCGTCTGCTTATACTGTGGGGCGTCCGATCACCAGCTCAAGGACTGCCGTATTCGAGGAGTCAGAGGAGTCCAGGACAGAGCACAGCCGGCCAGAGGACCAGCGGTTCAGCAGAGGGGTCCTCCACTCCAGACGCAGCAGCAGCATTTTCAGCAGCACCAGAGGGGAGCCCCTGCGGGTAGAGTATTTACCCTGACAGCAGAGGAGGAGGCAGAGCCAGTAGGCGATGTAGTGGCAGGTCATGTTCTTCTCGATTCATTTCCTGCATTTACCTTATTTGATTTCGGTGCCTCGCATAGCTTTGTGTCTGTCTTCTTTGCTCTGAGACACAATATTATTGCTGAACCCTTAGGTAGGACTTGCAAGATATTGACCGGGGGAGGCATCATCCTGGTCAACAATATCTGCAAGGGGCGGAGAGTTACTGTAGGAGGCCAAGTTTTGGGTGCGTGCTTGCTCGTAATGCCCCTTTCGAGGTACGATGTGGTACTCGAAATAGATTGGTTGAGCACGCACCATGCTACTATAGATTGTAGAGGTGGTAGGATTTTGTTTAGGCCGCCGGAAGAGCCTGAGGTTGTGTTTTCCAGAGGAGCAGCTGAGCCGGTAGATGGGTTCTGCAGAGCTTTACTGGTGGGGCAGGCATTACCGTATCCATTGATTGCTGATTTCATGAATGTTTTTCCAGAGAAGTTGCCTGGGATGCCGCCGGATAGAGACATTGAGTTCTCTATAGACCTAGTGCCAGGTATTGAGCCCATTTCGCAGCACGTCTATAGAGTCAACAACAGCGAGTTGGCGGAACTGAAGATGCAGGTCGACGAACTGCAGGACAAGGGATTCATTAGATCCAGTTCATCGCCTTGGGGAGTGCCAGTCCTGTTTGTGTCGAAGAAGGATGGTACGATACGTATGTGTATCGATTACAGGGTGCTCAACAACCTTACTATCAAGAATAAGTACCCATTACCGAGGATCGACGACTTGTTCGATCAGCTGAACGGCGCCAAGGTGTTTTCGAAGATAAATCTGAGATCCGGCTATCATCAGCTGAGGGTGAAGAAGGAAGACATTCCGAAGACTGTTTTTTGGACTCGGTACGGCCAGTATGAGTTCACTGTGATGCCATTTGGGTTGACCAACGCCCCAGCTGTGTTCATGAACTTGATGAACAAGGTATTCCATCAGTACCTTGACAAGTTCGTGGTGGTCTTCATAAACGACATCCTGGTTTACTCGAAGACACCAGAGGAGCACGAGGAGCATCTGAGGATTGTGCTCGAGACTTTGAGGAAGGAGCAGTTGTATAGAAAGTTGTCGAAGTGTGAGTTTTTCCTGGACCAGGTCGAGTTCCTGGATCATGTTGTGAATGAGCACGGGATCTCAGTAGACCAGAAGAAGATTGCTGCGGTAGAGTCTTGGTCTACGCTCAGTACAGTTGCCGAGATTCGAAGCTTTCTGGGATTGGCGGGCTACTATCGGAAGTTCGTCCAGGATTTCTCGCGGATCGCGGAGCCGATGACTAGACTCACCAGGAAGGACGTAGAGTTCGTCTGGACTGAGGAGTGTCAGGCCGCCTTCGATGAGCTGAAGAAGAGGTTGACATCAGCTCCTATCTTGATATTACCGTCTGGGATCGGTGGTTTCTCGATTTACAGCGACGCTTCTGGCCGGGGTCTGGGTTGTGTACTTCAGCAGCACGGGAAGATAATTGCCTATGCATCTAATCAGTTACGTCCTCATGAGAAGAACTACCCAACTCACGATCTGGAGTTAGCCGCTGTCATCTTTGCCCTGAAGTTGTGGAAACACTATCTGTACGGAGAGCGGATTGAGATCTTTACTGACCACAAGATCTTGAAGTACGTGTTCACTCAGAAGAAGCTGAACATGAGGCAGAGACGTTGGCTTGAGCTGATGAAGGACTTTGATATCGCCTTGCAGTACCATCCAGGAAAGGCCAACGTAGTCGCAGATGCCTTGAGCAGGTATCCAGTGGCTATGTATCTGACATCAGACCGTCATCTTTTGGCCGACCTGGATAGTTTGGGAATCGAGGTGATCATTCCAGGCATGGAGGTGCAGATGTGGGGTTTACAGATTCAGTCTGAGTTGATGGACAGAGTCAGATCACCGCAGTTTGATGATGTTGCTCTGAGGTGCCTCAGGAAGCAGGTGCAGACAGGGTTGCTTGATGATTTCTCCATTGCCGAAGATGGGTCGCTGCGGCACGGTGCTAGACTGTGTGTCCCGAGTGGAGAGCTTCGGGAGGAGGTTCTTCAGGAGGCTCATCGCTCTCAGTACTCTATGCATCCTGGTGCCAACAAGATGTACAGAGATCTGAGAGAGCACGTTTGGTGGTACGTCATGAAGCGCGAGGTAGCTCAGTTCGTATCTCGCTGCTTGGTTTGTCAGCAGGTGAAGGCCGAGAGACAGAGGCCTGGTGGATTGCTACAGCCACTACCCATTCCAGAGTGGAAGTGGAAGCACATCACCATGGACTTTGTGTCCGGACTTTCATGATCTCCAGGAGGAAAAGATGCAATTTGGGTCATAGTTGATAGATTGACCAAATCGGCCCACTTTTTGCCTTTCAAGGTGGAATTGTCTACGGAGAGGTTGGCAGAGCTGTATGTTCGTCAGATCGTGCATTTGCATGGGGTTCCTGTGAGCATAGTTTTAGATCGAGATAGCCGTTTCACTTCCCACTTCTGGAGGAGTTTGCAGGCTAGCTTGGGCACCTCGCTCAAGTTCAGTACTGCTTATCACCCCTAGACAGACGGGCAGTCGGAGAGGACTATCCAGACTTTGGAGGATATGCTTCGCACGTGTGTGCTAGATCTCGGGGGTTCTTGGGAGGATCATCTCCACCTGGTAGAGTTTGCTTATAACAACAGCTACCAGGCCAGTATAGAGATATCGCCATTCGAGGCTCTATACGGACGGAGATGCCGTACTCCCTTATCATGGGACGATATTGGCGAGAGGGTGCTGCTTGGACCAGAGATTGTGGTAGATGCAGCTGAGAAGGTCTGGCTTATTAGAGACAGACTTCGGGTGGCTCAGGATAGGCAGAGGCATTGGGCCGATAGCCACCGGAGACCGTTAGAGTTCGAGGTTAGTTTCAGTTCCTGTTTGTGCTTGTTTGTGTTTTGTCTGTCCTGTGTGCTGAGTTAGTTTTATGTCTAGGCTGGCGCTTTGGTGTTCCTGAAGATTTCTTCGACACGGGGCACGATTTGCTTTGGCGGGGGCGGGAAGCTTAGTCCGCACTACATCGGACCTTTCACCATTCTTGAGAAGGTCGGTGCAGTAGCTTATCGGCTAGACTTGCCGCCTACGCTAAAGGGGGTACACAACGTGTTTCACGTGTCGCAGCTGAGATGGTACGTGGCGGACCCCAGCCATGTATTGGATCATTCAGCGATCGAGGTGGGGCCTACTCTTCACTATCCAGAGCAGCCAGTTGAGATTCTGGATCGTAGGGAGAAGGTGCTCCGGAACCAGGTTATTCCCTTGGTTCGCGTTGCATGGAGGCATCACTCTCCAGGTGAGTCTACCTGGGAGAGAGAGGACGACATGCGAGAGCGTTTCCCTTATCTCTTCGAGCCCTAAGGTTTAATTTTTGTTTCTGCATTGTGATTCATTGTATGTTTGTTTTAATTTTGAGGACAAAATTTTTTAAGGTGGATAGATTTGTCACCCCCCGTTTTCATGAACAGGGGTATTTTGGTAATTTTCCATTTTAAAAATTATTTTGAAATTATTTATTTATTATTTGTATTATTTTGGGGTTATTTGAATCGGGTTCGAATTTTGACTCATTCCGACTTGTTTTGACTTGTTTCGGGAACCCGGGATAGTTTTGACCTTAGCGGGTCCATACACTAGCTAGCCATGGCCCACAATATTACCATCAAAAGTTAGAGGGATTTATCATGACTCCATGGATTAGGTTAGACCTAATTAGAACACTAGATTTATATTTTTTAACCCCCAAACCCTAAGCAACCTTGTGTAGGGCTAATAGAACAAATAGGAGGGCAAACTTGTAATTAGGAAAAAGGGGAGAGGAGCATGCTTGGCCGGCCATACATGTAGGGAATAGGAGGAGAGAGAAAAACCACTTTCCTTTTATTCTCATCCACTTCTTCTTCTTCTTCTCCAAAGGTTTCTCCACTTTTGAAAGCTCACCATTGTTCCTTCTCCAAAATTAGGTAATCTCTTCTCCAAATTTATTTCCCTCTCATGCAGATTGGTTAGGAACCCAATAGGAATGATTCACATGGTTGTGTCTCCATTAGAGACCATTTTGTGTCCATTTGGATATTTTTAGGGGTGTCCAACATGTATGATTGTGTCCCAATAGGAAAAACCCCCATTTGGACACATGGATAATGTTGTGTATTGATTTTTGAGTTGTTCTTGCATTTATTCCAGATTTTTGCATGTTATTAGAATGTATTTTCTATGTATTTTAATGTATCATATTCTTTTTCCTATATGTATATATATAGTTATATATATATCATTATATATATATATATATATATATATATGGTGGATAAAATATATATATATATATATATATATATATATATATATATATATATATGGTGGATATTATAGGTGAATTTGTGTGAATGTTGTTGTGCTTGGGGGAGGGGCAGCAGGTTCGGCCTAGTGGCCATGGGGTGTGTGTGTGTCTATGTTAGAGAGAAGGATGTGTAAATATGTAGGTGTGTGTGTGTGTGGGGTATTTGAGAGGGGAGTTTGAAATAGAGAGAAGGAGATAGAGAGTGTTGGAGGAGGGAAGAAGAACACCCTAACCAAGCCCACATGGCTGTCCCCTTGGACTGCACAGGACAGCCCCATATCAGTTCAGTTTAGCCCAGTCCTTCCCCCTACACTGCTGCCCACAAATCAGTCCCTATATTAACCACAACAACAGCCCTACTCTTTCCCTTCCAAGCAGGCCTTGTACACCCCCAATGGCAGTCCCTTTGAGCCACATTGCAGCCCCCACATTTGTACTAAACAGTCCTTTTTTTCCCTTACATGGCAGCTCCTAAAGCCCCTAACCACTGTCCAAACAAAGCCCTTTGTACCTTAGATGGTTGTCTAAATTACCACTCAAGAACAGCCCCCACATAGCTTCAAACAGTCCTCAAAATAGCCTTCCATTTCCCCTTACATGGTTGTCCCTTAGAGCCATAGATGGCTGTCCTATTAGCCATCAAGACAGCCCCAAATCTGTCCCCATTACACCACCTTGCTGTCCCATGTTGGTCTCTAAATTTCAGTCCACAAACCCATCAAAACCTGTCCTATATTAGTTTGTGTGTGTGTGTGTAGTTGTGAGAAATATATGTGAGATATTGTGTGTGTGTGTGTAAGGAAGCCTAGTATATATAGTTGATGCCTATAGGTTAGCCTAGTGTCTAAACTAGTAGGAAACCTATAGGAGAGACTATTAGAGTGTAGTGTATCATGAGAATGAGTTGTGTAGATGAGTGTGGAAGAAAAGGGTAAAATTCATGATATAGAATAGGGTAATAGGGTAAATCAATACCCCGTATCCCAACATGGCCTAGATACCAAGGATACCCAAATTTCTTGGTAGATAAATCTTAGATGGGTTGATATCTAGCTACCCTACGGAGCCTAGGCTAGTACCATGGGTATTTGCGGGGTTTCCTTGGTATTGGGCAAGGTATCGGAATTTACCTTAGAAGGGTAAATACTAGTTTTGCCTAGAAATAGAATATTTGTGTTAGAAGCCTAAGATGGAGTTAGAACTTGATTTTCGTGGTTGGTAATGATCAAATATGATACTCAAAGACTAGTTTTGACGTCGGTTGACCTTTTTGACCAAAAGTCAACAAAAGTCAACCGAGAGTCAAACTTAGCCTTTAAGCGGCCCGATTTGACCGAAACCAACCCAGAGTTGACCAGTTGACTGAAAGTCAATAGTTGGTCAATATTAGACTAGTTTGACCTAGGGTTGACCTAGAGTTGACCAGAGTTGACCAGAGTTGACCTTTTGACCAAAAGTCAACTGTAAGTCAACCGTTGATCCCGATTGACCTAGTTTGACTTGGAATGACTCCCAGTGACCTAGTATGACCTAGTATGAACCAGTGTGGCCTAGTATGACTCAGTTTGACCTAGATTGACCTAGTATTGAATTAGACTTGCATTCATGGATTATATTAGTTTCCTTTTTCAGTGTTAAGCCTTGTTTGACTTATAGTATCTTATTTTAGGTCTGTGATCACTCTGAGCATCTGTTCACTCTATCAGCTCAGGACCACAGGTGAGTACATTCACTGATAGTTTTTATTGTCTTGATATCTACTATATCCGGTTCAGTCGTAGTGTTTTACTTGATTCCCGACACGACATTTCACGGACTAGTATACGTCGGATCCTGTCATGAGATGTTATTCCTAGACTCTCTTGGTATATGAGTATGTGATATTCTTGTGTTCCTGTACTTATATAGACACTGATTTGGGAGTGGGCTGACCCCCTGCTCTTGAACCCCGTGTCATGACGTGCCATGTCCGGATCCGTGATACTATTCGGGGATGGAGGAATTATTAGGGGTTATGTGATCAATCCTTCCTGTAACTATACGTTGCTAGCGTCACCCTCGCCTCACGTAGGGTGTTGTAGACACCCCATTACCAGTTATCCAGGTTGGACGGCATGACTCTCCGTTGAGTACACCGCAGATTGCCGGGCCAAGTGGATAACCATCTCTTGCTTTCCTAGCCGATCACATAGCGCTCTAATAATTCAAATCACCTTTTTACATTTATTGTCATACCTTATATTCTAGTTTAGCTTTACTTACTATACTTTCACCATGCTATGATTCATTTCTCACATGCTCTACCTGCTTTCATACTGTACCATGATTTGTGACCAAGTTCTGTTTAGAAGAAGGGTTACAACCCCGGTCCTTGTTTGGTTTAAGGGTTGTAACTTGGCTTTCAAATGGTTTCCAAGTCGCATATATATTTTGTCTTGTATTTTATTTTTACTGTCTCTTATAGTATTTCTCAATTCATATGGAACTGTTGTTGGTGTTTGTACTTGCTCATTTTCTTGACAGGATACCGATGACAAATTTTACAGATTACTCTGAGACTGACTGCCCGACCTACTACGGGGTTGAGTCTGATGGATTAGACTTAGACCGTTGCTTATTGGTAGAGCCACTGGACTTCGCTCATCCTGAGTAGCCTAGTTAGTTAGGTTTGCCTGGCCTGCGAGCCAGCTAGCATATTTCAGTTTGTAGTATCTTATACTTATATTATCTGAGACTCTGGATGTTGTGTTAGCTATGACTTGTGTATTTTGGGCCCGTTTCCTGTTTTATCTATCATATCTCTGTTCCATGCTATCTACCTTAGTTTGATATATGTGATTGAGACTGTATTGCTATGTCACCTCCATTCGGAGTGTATATAACTGTACAGGTACATTTATCTGTTTTAGTCGTAGTATTTACAGACCCTATATACAGCGTTCTACCGCCGATTCTGCGGCGTAGGCTGGACGTAACCACGTGCTCGTGCCCCTCTTCAGGATGCGGGTCGTGACACCAAGGTATAGCCTAGCTAACATAGCCTATAGGAAAATCAACCAATGATACCCAACCTACACATCATATATATATATGTAACCACACATACATACACTATCTCATGTCTATATGAAATGATATTACATATATGGCATACAAACATGCATACATATCTCAATCAGTTCATTACCTATACATCATATTCATCACGCATGCATATCATTCAAGCTTAGGTAATTTACATTACATGATATATATCATATATCTATATTACCTACTTGCATTGCCTACATATATACATGCTATCATATAGGCATACATACAAACATATCTTGCATACTTACATTCTCAGTTTCAACAAGACAGTTATCAACATGCCTACATACATTTCTTCATATCATGCCTATGTTACATATTCATTTATGAATATCAGATACTATTCTCAGATTTTGTAAAACAGTGAGCATGGCATTGAGTGAAAGGGAAAAAGGATAACTAAGACTGTGAAAGCAATCTCAGTAAATGCATTCATATATCATTCATGTATACTTTACCTATACTACATTACATATTGCATTATATGCATATGTACATTTAATCTCCAATAATACTCAAACTGTGGATCAAAAGGAAACTAAAATCTGAAAATGCAATGGAACCCCAAATATTTAAGCCTACAGTTCAAATCATGCATTTCTATGTTTTACATTATAAACACATATCATTATTCAGTCCTACATTCTATATAAATCTCAGGAACTAAAAGGAGATAATAGTTCATTTACTTCGAAACCAAAACCAAATCAAGTGAAACTCGAAACCAAGTAAGACTCAAGTCCAATCTACCATAGCATCAACTAACTGGAAAAGACATATACAATATCAACATACATTTTAAAACCTCTGATCAAACAAATTCCAATCTCAGATTCAATTAAAAATCGACTGTAAAGAAAATAGTGAAATATTCGAAGGTATCAGAAAATGACATCTTTTCCCCAAATTCGAATACCCAAAAACATATGAAAACCTAATCTAATATGTGCAGTCATTAGGGATATGCTCTTCATGTCTTGGGGAGTCCATCGTGTCCAATAAATCAGGACACAAGTGTCCAAAAACAGAAAGAAACATAAGTATCAGAAAATAGCCCAATAATCCTCGTGTACGTGTGTCGATCGATCCAGGACACGACACACGACACTAGAAGACTTGTGCACGTGTCCCTAGGTAGGCTAGGTCTAGGCGAACGTGTCCAGGTAACTGAGACGTGTCCACGGTGTCACGTATCCTAGATATAAGGCACATCAGTGGGGGATTTTTTGTGCGTGCACAGTGTGTACGAAACCAGTGCACACGCGATTTCTTACTCGACATAACATGATACGACATAAAACTTTGGGGGAGCCTTATCAGACATTGCCCCACCTCTGTGTCAAGTTTCGTATCAAACTGTGTCGTGTACAGTATTGTAGCTCCCCTTTCAGAAATTTTTGAAATATTTTTATTTATTTAGTTGATTTAAATGGTGATTTTATATTTATGTAAATAATTATTTAGTTAATTATTATGGTTGATGATTTTAGCCATGGTTAGGAATTGGAGTACAAGGTAACTAGAAATCATGGTACGGATAGTGCAGTGGCGTGCTTTGACTACTGTTTTAGCCCTGGTAGGGAAGAACGAGCCATAGTGCTGTCCTAACGAGAAAAACCAAGCCAAGTTGCGACTTAACCTCTATAGATGTTTTAATTATTCATTATTAATATTATTTGACGTTTAAGTAACCCGGTTGTACCAAACTGGTCCGGACTTGACCCGAACCAAACCCGGGCCCATGTAATGTTGTAGAGCAACCAAAGACGTTCACGACAATAGATGTGTTATATGAATGTGCGTAGTTCATAATTTATGTAGTGGTCTGGTAAATGTTTTTATATATATAATAATTGCCATATAAAAAGTATCAATAATGTTTTATTTTGATAATTATAGTGAATATCTCCTTAAAACATGTATTTTGGGATTTTGGGATTTCTATAGGATATATAGGTATATACTTGTGTATATATATAAGTATATTCGTGATATACAAAATTAGGCTTTATATATATATATATATATATATATATATATATATATATATATATATATATATATATATATATATATATATATATATATATATATCTTATTGCAATAATATATATATATATATATATATATATATATATATATATATATATATATATATATATATATATATATATATATATATATATAATTGCATTAAGATAGCTATATATATATATATATATATAATATAATGCAAATGACCTCTAGCCTAGTGGTTAAGAGAGATGCATGCGGCCCAAGTGGTCGGGAGTTCGAGCCTCAGTGGAGGCGAGTTCGCCTCAAGTACCCATTGCTTCAATATATATATATATATATATATATATATATATATATATATATATATATATATATATATATATATATATATATATATATATATAAAAGAAAAAAAGAAAAAAAGAAAAAAAATATATATAGCTATCTTATTGTAATTATATATATATAATAATAATAATAATAATAATAATAATAATAATAATAATAATAATAATAATCTCAGGTGGTCGGCCTAAGGGGGACCGACCACAGCAGCTTGCTTTAACAAGGAAATCACAAAGAAAAGAAAAAGAAAAAATATATAAAACCACCCACCCATATAAAGTGGGCGGGCCCCACCCCTAAAGTCCTTGCTGCTGAAGCAGTAATGCTCACGACTCACCCGTGGGATGTTAACCCGTGGGATGTTTTAAATCAAAACCTATTAGTATTTGGTTTTGTTAGAAGTTGTTATAAATACATCTTTTTCCACAACCCTCAAAACCCTATACTACCAAACGAAAGTTGCAGCTGATCATATCCCCTTCGCCTACGAGTTCATTTCACTAGTGACGGAGTTTTGTGCGCGACGAACGGGGCATCGGAAGTCATCCCCTCGTCACCCATGGAGCAGGTTTCCCACTCAAAGTACCCTCCTTCTCTACGACGTAACTTTTTACTCGTAGAACCGATTTTCGATCCGTAAGATTTTCTGGAAAGTAGACTTGACCCTCTTCGAGATCCTCTAGATGGATTTTTAAACAACCCATCGACTTGCTCAAAAAATCGAGACGAAGTTGAAGAAAAACCTATTTTCTGTAATACTAAAAACAGTTTTTAAATGACAACTTGTCGGCCAATTTTCTTACTGTGTAGTAAAGAATTGTAGAAACTAACTGAACAAATGTGAAGACAATATAACCATGAATAAAATGCAACTTTTAGATCTGTATTTCGATTTCTGTGCAAGAATTAAATCCGTGTTAAACTTGTGCGAAAAACTGTTTTCTAAATAGTAAATTTCAAAAAATTTCCCCGGTACGATGTACGCCCCGAGAAACCGGGCGACGTGGTCGTGCGCTATACACATCGAAAGGCGTGTATGGACGTTGCTGACGTGTGGGAACTGACGTAACTCAGTTTTGTCACGTGTGTGCGACGAAATCAACGCGTATCCGTCGAGATACCCCCGTATCGACATTTTGTAAACTTGCCCATAAATTTGTGTGCAGTCGTCAAATCAAGACAAAACTTGCTCCAATAGGTCCGAATCGAAATTCTGGTCCTGCATGCCAAGTTTGGTTCGATTCTGAGAAGGTCGAATCGGAACCCTATTTTTTGGCGGGCCCGCAACCCACTCAAACGGGCGAATTTGTACACGGCTCATCGGAATCCAAAACTGGACAGACCGTTGAGTTCCTCTCCTCAAACTGAATTCGTAGCCATGTAGTTTGACGACTTTAGAGACCATAGACTTTGGCACGCATTTCGGTGCAAAGCGGGTCCAACGGCGGACATCGTTTTGACCCGAAATTATGATTTTGCCCCTGTTCCAGAATTGGACTTTTGGACAGGCATTTCCTAGGTATATCTTCTTCACCGAGATCGTTTTTTGTTTATTTCAGCGTCTGGAGTCATCTGTGATTTGTGAGTTTTGGTGCTGACACTTGCTACTCTTGGATTGCCCTTCTCGCACCGCAGGCAAGTATACCTTGCCATAGATTCTGATTGTGCTCATATATTTTTAGTATATTTTATTATTGCATATTTCTTTCTCTTATTTGTCATTTTTTCTATTAGGCGTCCAAGTCACACTTGGGTGCAAGCGGCTAAATTTAGTCGTTATATTTATTTATGTCTTTATTTGCATGTCGACCTTGTGTCAGTTGACTACCCTATGAGTATGTGGGGCATTTTTATATCCCCTATGGCCTTGACACATGTGTATCACATGATGAGTGAGTTATATAGGACACGGACCTGCGTACTCGACTGGCCATCGATACGTAGGGGACGGGCGACGGTTAGGAGGTAACTGCTACTAGTGTGTTGAGTTAGAAGCCGTAGCAGTTGCCAACTGGACAGGCTGTGGATACATCTTGGACAGAAGCAGTTGGGGGAGGGGATAGCTACTAGCATAGGGGCTACATTTATTTTTTACACACTTTGGGGCCGAGAGTGACTCTGTAACACCCAGTTTTC
This sequence comes from Iris pallida, assembly GCA_029216955.1. Taxonomy (NCBI): domain Eukaryota; kingdom Viridiplantae; phylum Streptophyta; class Magnoliopsida; order Asparagales; family Iridaceae; genus Iris; species Iris pallida. Next base: position 5,834,120 of record JANAVB010023800.1, read on the forward strand.
CAAATGAGGGTATTTTTGGAATTTTGTAATTATAATTATTATTTATTAATATTTATTTTGCATTATGATTATTGGTGATTTTTAATAATTTCTAATCTATTTAAAAACTGGTTTAAGTCATGACTTGTGATTTTGGTTGTGCAGCTAGTGAAACCGTAGAGACTGCATGACCTAGAGCCTAACCACGTCATTAGGATGATTTATTATCATTTTTAGCCTTGGGGTATTTTGGTCATTTTGACTCATTTGAATTATTTGATGATTTATTGAATAGGTGAATTCTAGGTTGGCTTGACTTGTTGAGACCTAGTGAACTAGCCTAGAAGCTAACCCTAGCCATGGTGACCCTAGTCTAACTTAGGTTAACCTATTTTTAGTCATTAGAAACTAATTTTAGAATGAGGGGACTTGGTTTAGTGAATTTAAGTCATGGCTTGTGGTTTCATGAAATGACTTATGGCTTAATGATTTATTTGATCATGACTTGGCCCATGGCCCATAACTAGAAGCCCTAACCCTAACCAAACCCTAAATGACCAGCCAAATAGGGATCCCCACCCTATATAAATACTTATTCTCTAGGGCTTGCCTCCTTCTTTCATTCATTTCAACATTGGAAAAGAAAGGTAATTGTCCCTCTTCCAAAAATCCCCATAAATCTATTTTAAGTCCTTTTTAATCCTAGTTTCTTGCATTATAACCTAATACTCTCCTATTTTCTAATTTTGGAGTTTAATCACAGCTTTGGGTCAATTTGGAGCTTTTGGCACCAAGAGGAAGAATCCCCCATTTGAGGCTTTTCCAAGCTTTTTGCACATATAGGTAAAACTTTTTAAATTGATTTAAATTTTGGTTTTCTTTGCATGTAGGGCTATTTCTAGGAGTCCCCTAGGTGTCCCTAAAATTTGGGTGAATTTTGTGCCCGTTTGGTGTCCGTATCGGACACGTGTCGTAGTGTAAGTTAGGTGTTCGACGAAATGCCTCAATGGATTGAATGTTATTGTTTTTCAAAACAAATTATATATTTGGATAGCTCTTGATGTGTACATAAATTATGTTGAGGACTAAGTTGGTTTTTGTGCACTTTTTGTGTCCAAATCGGACACGCACCGTACGTACGACACCGCGCACAGGCCTCGTGTAGTCCCCTGCTGCTCGAGTGTCCTAGCAGACACAATACAACATGGGAAGGGTTGAAACTTGGTGGGGACATGGGTCTATCGACTGACAAGGGGCTGACCAAGTTTTGTGGGATTTTGTTGAGTAAATCTCGAGAAAACCCTCGCGCACTGGTCACTCACTGTCACTATGACACTGGGTTTTCTTCCCTGACACGTTTCGTTTAACACAACACGTCGACACTTGGACACGGGGTAGGGTGTTCAGTCCCTAGCCCTATGTTCCCTCGATATGAGTGCAAGAGCACGTGGTGCCTCGAGCACTGGGTCAAGCCCACGAAGGCTCGACATGGCTGTACGATGATTTTTCTTCCCTGTTTCCTGAGAAATTCGAAATTGGTTTTAGACACTGCTGTGTCCAATTCTTGGACACGATTATCATCCAGGGACACGAGCACACACTGAGCATTGTTTATCAAACAATAGTTGGGTGACCCGAGTTGGTTTTTGATTTCATCTTGGGGTTCGGCTAAATGGTTTTTGTATCAGTTATTTGAGAAGTTCTTAATTTTCAAATAAGTTTAGTAAACTTTAATCATGATAACTGTAGTGTTCATGCCTACATTATGTTTGTTTTTTTCAAATCTTTTATATGTATGTTGATGTTTATTCATGTTTGGATTATGGAAGAAAGGTTGTGTTGATTTGGGATTTCGAATTCAAGGAGTAGGCTGTGAACTGTTTCCTGAGAACATTTTCACTTTAAACTCTTTTAACATGTTCACACACACCCATTTATACTGTGGCACACACATCTCTGGACACTTTGACACCACTTGACACTACCATCTACATGACACTCATGCCTTGACACTCCACATTCACTGGTACACTCATTCACACTTCACTACTATGGACACATGTTGGCACTCACCTCTGATACATACTAGACACCAGACCATATATTCATGGTCACATTTGACTGGGGTTTTGATGTTAGAATTGGAATGGGACTATGAACTGTCATATAGGATGTTCATCAATTCCTGAGAACAGCACTATTTCACACACAATGTTATGGATGGTTGAATCATGAACTGTATTGCCTAATTTCCTGAGATTAAACCCTTCTTAAGTGAGCTGTAGACTGAGATAGTTTTCTAATACCTGTGTTTCCTCTCCTCTTTAACTGATGATTGTTTCAATTGTTTGGTCTGAACTGTTTTGAATGTCTGAAATTTATTGAGTTCAACTTATTTTTCCCTATTTTCCCACACTAGTGCACTGATTCACTCATTGACCTCTGTTCTCAGGATTCCTGAGAAATTTGAGATGCCCATGGCTGTCTCATTGTATATGCAATGTCACATTAACCCATTATTTCCTGATTTCCCTGAACTTACACACATCACTACACTCAATTACCTTACTGTCATGTCACTCCACATGATTCCTGAGAATGTGTAGGTTAACTAAAATAGGTTTTGATTTCATGAAATGTTAATACATGACATATGTTTAATTCCTATATATCAAATCCTGAGTTTGCACACACAATTGTCTGATAAATTAGTAAACTAAATCCTGAGATTCACTCACTGTCTTGATAAATCTGTCACACTGTGGGATGATTTTGTATTTCCATTTTAGATTAAATATAGGATATGTTAGGTTCAGTTGCCTCTGGGTTTAGTTAGATCTTGTAGTGTGTTAGTTACATGTTAGATAGGACATGTATTTTAGTATCTTGGTTAGTTGAGTTGGCTTGGCTTCTGGCATTGGCAAGCAGTGGCTTAGCAGCAGCTTTGCCTGCCATGGTTTGCATTGCATTGGCAGCAGCAAGCAGTGGCTTAGCAGCAGTTACAGTGGCTATGCTTGGCATGGCACTTGCAAGCAGAGCAGTAATTTAGCTTGGGCCATAGGCCCTTTGATTTATGAAGTTTGGAGTTCAGTAGAGGATCCTATGGGTTCAGTTTTTCCTAAGTTAATATAGATGTTGTTTATATATATTTGATATATATTAGAAAGGGAGAGGCCTTAGACTATATGAGGGAATTTGTGTGTGTTTAAGTATTTGGCTTATGAGATATGTGGGATGTTGTTTTGGTATGTGTGAATTAGGATTAGTGATGAGTTGGCCTTAGGCCATTGTTAGCCTTGATGTGAACCTTGGTTCACATCCTAGGTTTGAGAGGAGTTTAGAAAAGGGTATGCATACTAATATATATAAATATAGGGTTAAGGTATTACCTATCTATGGAGGTGATAACTTATCTAAGATTGAGGGTTACCTATTGGCTAATGAGACAATACATGTATGAATGTAGGTAAATGAGCATGGATCCATATATGCATAAGAAATGTAGTATAGGCTATGAATGTAAATATATATAATATATATAATATGTGTTGATTTGTGACTTGTGATGTTGCTTGGTTGCTAGTATAGGCTGGGTAGGCCAAGTGAGACTTGAGTACACTAGTATTGACCTAGTTTGACTATTGTAGTTGACTTGGGTCGACCCAGAGTTGACCAAGTTTGACTTGGACCTAGTTTGACCTAGACAGTTGACCAGGTTTGACTTAGAGTTGACTTTGACCTAGATTTGACTTAGAAACATGTAGATTGCATCATAGACTTCATTGGTCTTATTTTAAGCACATTATAACCTATATTTCTTTGTTTAGGACATTGTGACTCTGGTGCAGACATATGATATTATACTACTTTTTTCAGAGTAGCAGGCAAGTACATTCTCTGATAGTTCTCTCATTTACTTGTCAATTATTGTACTTCAGTTATAGTTAGTTTTATGTGATTCTCTGTTACAACACGTGTGGATATTCTGGATTCATGTATACGACACACTTTTATTTTCTGGCCTCTATTACTGGTATCATCTCTATTACTGGAATCACCTACTGGAATCATTTAACTGGAATCATTTAACTGGAATCATTTACTGGAATCATTTACTGGTACCATTATATTTTGGCTGGACTCATCTTGAATCATTGTGTCGGAATTCTAGATTCACTTGCTGGGAGGGAAAATACTAGAGTGAGACATATAGACATACCCCAATCTGGAATCTCCAACTGGAATCTACTGGAAGCATAGCCATCTCTCGCTTGATCAGTGAAAGGTGTGCCTGATTACCTACAGCCGTTTACATGTCGATCTCGGTATTTTAAAACACACTGCTAGAGTATAGGCTGGACTCACCCTGGAATCGTTGATCACTATAACTGGAATCGTTCCTTACTGGATTCATCTTGTATTAGATTCATCCCGTACTGGATTTACATAGGTTTTACACTGGTTTATATTTTCTGTCTGGACTTTATATCATATTACCCTGGTTCAGCTAGTTCTATTTTTACAGTCTTCATTGCCATGATTCTTCTCTTGTTTCGTATTTACTTTCCTTGCACTTTATCTCTCTTTCTTACCATCACCTGAATATAAACTGTCATTTTCATCAATACAACTGTCTATAACTGTTGTATAGTTCTCTGTCATTTACTTGGGTTTTCTTGATGAGTTGTACTCGTTCCTGTCCTGACTGGACCTGTTGAAAATATTACAGATGGCTGCTCTGAGGACATTTGCCCTACTTGTCCTGGAGCAGGAGATGGCTTAGCTACCTATGGCCCTGACACTCAGGAGTGATTGGGAGATTAGCTAGTTGTTGTTTAGCTTTCATGTTTAGAACTTGAGTTATATATTGTTGAGATTGTAGTTGAGTTTTTCTAAGATTATATTCTTAGTTGTTGGATTTTATTCTGTTATTTAGTCCTTAGTTATAACTTCTGTGATATCTTATCGTTCTTAGACTGTGATTGAGATTCATTATATCTATACTTGTCCTCCGTTCGGAGTTGAGATTTGGCAAGTACAATACATAATTGCGTGAGTTGTTGATTAGATAGTAACCTAGGACAGCGTTCTACAGCCGACTCTGCGGCGTAGGCTGGGCGTTGTTACGTGCTCGTACCCTCACAGTGGGTGCGGGTCGTGACATATTTTTAGTGGTGGCCCATGCAGGTCGAGAGTCGCATTAGTGCGATATCGTGGTAGTACGACGACTTAGTTGTACTGCTGCGAGCCTGCGATAGGATTGAGAGATAGGCTTTACCGGAGAGGCACTCAATCACAGTTAGGACTACTTGAGAAGATTCCTGGGACGACCCTTGAGAATCTCATTATAAACTATCTCGAAATTTGATTATGACAGTATCTGTCTATCTTCCTTTTTCATCGTTGAATTTGATTCTTGATATTCATTATTGACTTGATTTTCTACCAAGATAACATTATGGGCTAGGTTGCCTCAGTCATGGAATCTAGAGTCTTCTACAGCCATATCAGCTGGTTGGGCGATGAGATAGAGTCTGATTTTGGATATATTTCTCGGGTGTGGGAATTTAAGGTTTTCGCAGCCAAGCTAGCGGCAATTCAAAAATTTTAAATACCATGATTCTAGATATATGTACATTAGTTGTGGACTCTATGGATTATCGCAGCTATACTTACTGGTGTGACAAGGATTCTGGTGACATGGTTCTGGGTAGACGGGTATGATTATTAGATTGCAGGATAGATACCATATAGATGGTGCCCTAGAGAATTTGAGTAGAATATCAGGGTGGATATTACTTGGGTGTCATGGATTAGATAGAGAGAGCTAGGCCACCTGTAGCGCGGTACCGTGCCCCGCACCAACAAAGGGATACACCCCAGAGGGACAGGGCTTCTGTGCTGACAGTCGAGTAGACCGACGCTACGGGTGACGGGTTAGCAGGTATGTCTTTCTGTTCTTCTTTCCGTCTTGTTGTGTGATTCCATTAGTACCTGCCAGGATATTGCTTGTGATTGCCTAGATAGCGTAGCTACCCTGTTCGAGACCATAAAATCACGACCAGTAGGATTGTGTTGCTTCGACTTTGATTTGCTGGGGGTTTGACCTAGTGGAGGTGCGATCATCTTAATTTCGAGGACGAAATTTTTATAAGGTGGGTAGGATTGTAACACCCAGTTTTCCAGATGAGGGTATTTTTGGAATTTTGTAATTATAATTATTATTTATTGATATGTATTTTGCATTATGATTTTTGATGATTTTTAATAATTTCTAATCTATTTAAAAACTTGTTTAAGTCATGACTTATGATTTTGGTGTGCAGCTAGTGAAACCGTAGAGACTGCATGACCTAGAGCCTAACCACGTCATTAGGATGATTTATTATCATTTTTAGCCTTGGGGTATTTTGGTCATTTTGACTCATTTGAATTATTTGATGATTTATTGAATAGGTGAATTCTAGGTTGGCTCGACTTGTTGAGACCTAGTGAACTAGCCTAGAAGCTAACCCTAGCCATGGTGACCCTAGTCTAACTTAGGTTAACCTACTTTTAGTCATTAGAAACTAATTTTAGAATGAGGGGACTTGGTTTAGTGAATTTAAGTCATGGCTTGTGGTTTCATGAAATGACTTATGGCTTAATGATTTATTTGATCATGACTTGGCCCATGGCCCATAACTAGAAGCCCTAACCCTAACCAAACCCTAAATGACCAGCCACATAGGGATCTCCACCCTATATAAACACTTATTCTCTAGGGCTTGCCTCCTTCTTTCATTCATTTCAACATTGGAAAAAAAAGGTAATTGTCCCTCTTCCAAAAATCCCCATAAATCCATTTTAAGTTTTTTTTAATCCTAGTTTCTTGCATTAGAACCTAATACTCTCCTATTTTCTGATTTTTGGAGTTTAATCACAGCTTTGGGTCAATTTGGAGCTTTTGGCGCCAAGAGGAAGAATCCTCCATTTGAGGCTTTTTCAAGCTTTTTGCACATATAGGTAAAACCTTTTAAATTTATTTAAATTTTGTTTTTCTTTGCATGTAGGGCTAGATCTAGGAGTCCCCTAGGTGTTCCTGAAATTTGGGTGAATTTCGTGTCCGTTTGGTGTCCGTATCGGACACGTATCGTAGTGTAAGTTAGGTGTTCGACGAAATGCCTCAATGGATTGAATGTTATTGTTTTTCAAAACAAATTATATATTTGGATAGCTCTTGATGTGTACATTAATTATGTTGAGGACTGAGTTGGTTTTTGTACACTTTTCGTGTCCAAATCGGACATGCACCGCACGCACGATACCGCGTACAGGCCTCGTACAGTCCCCTGCTGCTCGAGTGTCCTAGCGGACACGATACGATACGGAAAGGGTTGAAACTTGGTGGGGACATGGGTCTATCGACTGACAAGGGGCTTACCAAGTTTCATGGGATTTTGTTGAGTAAATCTCGAGAAAACCCTCGCGCACTGGTCACTCACTGTCACTGTGACACTGGGTTTTCTTCCCTGACACATTTCGTTTAACACAACACGTCGACACTTGGACTCGGGGCAGGGTGTTCAATCCCTAGCCCTATGTTCCCTCGACATAAGTGCAAGAGCACGTGGTGCCTCGAGCACTGTGTCGAGCCCACGAAGGCTCGACATGGCTGTACGATAATTTTTCTTCCCTGTTTTCTGAGAAATTCGAAATTGGTTTTAGACACTGTTGTGTCCAATTCTTGGACACGATTATCATCCAGGGACACGAGCCACACTGAGTATTATTTATCAAACAATAGTTGGGTTACCTAGGAGTTTTCGAGTTGGTTTTTGATTTCATCTTGGAGTTCGGCTAAATGGTTTTTGTATCAGTTATTTGAGAAGTTCTCAGTTTTCAAATAAGTTTAGTAAACTTTAATCATGATAACTGTAGTGTTCATGCCTACATTATGTTTGTTTTTTTCAAATCTTTTATATGTATGTTGATGTTTATTCATGTTTGGGTTATGGGAGAAAGGTTGTGTTGATTTGGGATTTCAAATTCAAGGAGTAGGCTGTGAACTATTTTCTGAGAACAGTTTCACTTTAAACTCTTTTAACATGTTCATACACACCCATTTACACTGTGGCACACACATCTCTGGACAGTTGGCCACCACTTGACACTACCATCTACATGACACTCATGCCTTAACACTCCACATTCACTGGTACACTCATTCACACTTCACTACTATGGACACATGTTGGCACTCACCTCTGATACATGCTAGACACCAGACCATATATTCATGGTTACATTTGACTGGGGTTTTGATGTTAGAATTGGAATAGGACTGTAAACTGTCATATAGGATGTTCATCAATTCCTGAGAACAGCACTATTTCACACAATGTTATGGATGGTTGAATCATGAACTGTATTGCCTAATTTCCTGAGATTAAACCCTTCTTAAGTGAGCTGTAGACTAAGATAGTTTTCTAATACCTGTGTTTCCTCTCCTCTTTAACTGATGATTGTTTCACTTGATTGGTCTAAACTGTTTTGAATGTCTGAAATTTATTGAGTTCAACTTATTTTTCCCTGTTTTCCCATACTAGTATACTGATTCACTCATTGACATCTGTTCTCAGGATTCCTGAGAAATCTGAGATGCCCATGGCTGTCTCATTGTACATGCAATGTCACATTAACCCATTATTTCCTGATTTCCCTGAACTTACACACATCACTACACTCAATTACCTTACTGTCATGTCACTCCACATGATTCCTGAGAATGTGTAGGTTAACTGAAATAGGTTTTGATTTCATGAAATGTTAATACATGACATATGTTTAATTCCTATATATCAAATCCTGAGTTTGCACACACAATTGTTTGATAAATTAGTAAACTAAATGCTGAGATTCACTCACTGTCTTGATAAATCTGTCACACTATGGGATGATTTTATATTTCCATTTTAGATTAAATATAGGATATGTTAGGTTCAGTTGCCTCTGGGTTTATTTAGATCCTGTAGTGTGTTAGTTACAAGTTAGATAGGACATGTATTTTAGTCTCTTGGTTAGTTGAGTTGGCTTGGCTTCTGGCATTGGCAAGCAGTGGCTTAGCAGCAGCTTTGCCTGCCATGGTTTGCATTGCATTGGCAGCAGTAAGCAGTGGCTTAGCAGCAGCTTTGCCTGCCATGGTTTGCATTGCATTGGCAGCAACAAGCAGTGGCTTAGCAGCAGTTGTAGTGGCCATGCCTGGCATGGCACTTGCAAGCAGAGCAGTGATTTAGCTTGGGCCATAGGCCCTTTGATTTATGAAGTTTGGAGTTCAGTAGAGGGTCCTATGGGTTCAGTTTTTCCTAAGTTAATATAGATGTTGTTTATATATATTTGATATATATTAGGAAGGGAGAGGCCTTAGACTAGATGAGGGTATTTGTGTGTGTTTAAGTATTTGGCTTATGAGATATGTGGGATGTTGTTTTGGTATGTGTGAATTAGGATTAGTGATAAGTTGGCCTTAGGCCATTGTTAGCCTTGATGTGAACCTTGGTTCAAATCCTAAGTTTGAGAGGAGTTTAGAAAGGGGTATGCATACCAATATATATAAATATAGGGTTAAGGTATTACCTATCTATGGAGGTGATAACTTATCTAAGATTGAGGGTTACCTATTAGCTAATGAGACAATGCGTGTATGAATGTAGGTAAATGAGCATGGATCCATGTATGCATAAGAAATGTAGTGTAGGCTATGAATGTAAATATATATATAATGTATACAATATGTGTTGATTTGTGACTTGTGATGTTGCTTGGTTGCTAGTATAGGCTGGGTAGGCCTAGTGAGACTTGACTAGACTAGTATTGACCTAGTTTGACTATTGTAGTTGACTTGGGTCGACCCAGAGTTGACCAAGTTTGACTTGGACCTAGTTTGACCTAGACAGTTGACCAGGTTTGACTTAGAGTTGACTTTGACCTAGATTTGACTTAGAAATATGTAGATTGCATCATAGACTTCATTGGTCTTATTTTAAGCACATTATAACCTATATTTCTCTGTTTAGGACATTGTGACTCTGGTGCAGACATATGATATTATACTACTCTTTTCAGAGTAGCAGGCGAGTACATTCTCTGATAGTTCTCTCATTTACTTGTCAATTACTGTACTTCAGTTATAGTTAGTTTTATGTGATTCTCTGTTACAACACGTGTGGATATTCTGGATTCATGTATACGACACACTTTTATTTTCTAGCCTCTATTTCTGGTATCATCTCTATTACTGGAATCACCTACTGGAATCATTTACCTGGAATCATTTATCTGGAATCATTTACTGGTACCATTATATTTTGGCTGGACTCATCTTGAATCATTGTGTCGGAATTCTGGATTCACTTGCTGGGAGGGGAAATACTAGAGTAAGACATGTAGACATACCCCAATCTGGAATCTCCAACTGAAATCTACTGGATGCATAGCCATCTCTCGCCTGATCAGTGAGAGGTGTGCCTGATTACCTACAGCCGTTTACATGTCGATCTCGGTATTTTAAAATACATTGCTAGAGTATAGGCTGGACTCACCCTGGAATCGTTGATCACTATAACTGGAATCGTCCCTTACTGGATTCATCTTGTATTAGATTCATCCCGTACTGGATTTACATAGGTTTTACACTGGTTTACATTTTCTGTCTGGACTTTATATCATATTACCCTGGTTCAGCTAGTTCTATTTTTACAGTCTTCATTGCCATGATTCTTCTCTTGTTTAGTATTTACTTTCCTTGCACTTTATCTCTCTTTCTTACAATCACCTGAATATAAACTGCCATTTTCATCAATACAACTGTCTATAACTGCTGTATAGTTCTCTGTCATTTACTTGGGTTTTCTTGATGAGTTGTACTTGTTCCTGTCCTGACTGGACCTGTTAAAAATATTACAGATGACTGCTCTGAGGACATTTGCCCTACTTGCCCTGGAGCAGGAGATGGCTTAGCTACCTATGGCCCTGACACTCAGGAGTGATTGGGAGATTAGCTAGTTGTTGTTTAGCTTTCATGTTTAGAACTTGAGTTGTATATAGTTGAGATTGTAGTTGAGTTTTTCTGAGATTATATTCTTAGTTGTTGGATTTTATTCTGTTATTTAGTCCTTAGTTATAACTTCTGTGATATCTTATCGTTCTTAGACTGTGATTGAGATTCATTATATCTATACTTGTCCTCCGTTCGGAGTTGAGATTTGGCAAGTACAATATATAATTGCGTGAGTTGTTGATTAGATAGTAACCTAGGACAGCGTTCTACCGTCGACTCATCGGCGTAGGCTGGACGTTGTTACGTGCTCGTACCCTCACAGTGGTTGCGGGTCGTGACAGACTCGTACGAGTACTACTTTCTGTCCCGGCCGATAGCGTCTCGGATGAGCGCTACTTACTGCCACTCTTATTACTCTGCTGATCCTATATCCCCTGCGTAGAACGTTGTCCTCAAAGTGCATCTCACATAGACGGTTATGAGATCATGTAGAGTCATAGTTGCATATTTTTACACATTCAGTTACATGGCATGTTTTCTGTATATTGTTACGTCCCTCTAAGGACCTGGTGATCTCTCCAGGATTAGACGAGCAGGACTATCCCGAGGAGTACGGTACAGCATTGGATCCATCATACATCGGTGACGAGGCATCTCCCGCTCATACTTAGTTTTATTCTTTATTATCTGAGACCATGTATTGGACATCTTTTTATCATCTTTCTTGCTGTTTGAGGAGGTTGGACTCCATTTAGTTGAGGCTATTTTTTCATAGCTGTTTGGGTGGAAATGTCTACCCGGCTATATTTTGATATCATCATTTATCTTATTTAGTGGACTTATTATATTCTCTGTGTTGAGCTGTGGATGAGATTTAGTTATATTATTGTGGCTTATCATGTATTATTATTACAGCTTATGTACCAATACGAGGATTACCATATATTGGTGTATTCTTCGTATATGTACAGCTGGCATGTCTATGTACTTAGTCTTACGTATTTTGGGACTGGGGTGTTACATGTTTTTGTGGTGGCCCATGCAGGTCCTTAAAATTGTTGGGTTACATGACTATGCACAACAAGCCTGCAAACTAGGAATAGGATATAGGATCTCATCCACTTACAACTACCTTCTTTGATCTCTACTTCATCTTCTTTTCCTATAAACTTATTGAATTTCCTTCATCTTGAAATTGTTCTAACCAACTCTAAATTTTTGTGCCAATATAAGATGAATCTTCGTAGTGGTCTCACTACTCCCCTTGCCATTACTGACGGGAACACTACTGCTCACGAGGAACCAGTAAATCCGCAGCAGCCAGCTAGGTCTCTGACCACTCCAGCGCCATCCGGGCCATCCCTCCAGCCAGTGATGACCCCAGCTATGACTCAGCAGACTGGTCCCGAGGATCCTACACCCCAGGGAGAGTACCTACCACCACTACCACCTTATCCACCTCTGTTCCCACCACAGATTCTACCTCCATATCCACCGTCATCATATCCACTGCCACCACCTCCACAATATCCACCATCATCATATCCACCATAATAGCCACCACAGTATCCACCATCTTATCTGCCCCCGCAGCCTCTACCATATCCATCACCATATCCACCATCATATCTACCCCAGTATCCTCCACAGAATCCACCTCAGTATCCACCCACATACCCCCCATATTATTCCTTTCCATATCCTTCATATCCTCCACAGATCATGCCGCAGGTGCCATATATGCCCCCACAGTAGCCCATGCCTCAGGCTGGTGGGGCTACTACAGAGCAGATCTCCAGAGCCTAGTACTGGCTCAGAAACAGCAGAGCAAGGTCGTTAGGAGGAGTTTAGAGACAGCATTGGCCCGAGCACCACATGCCTCTGTGGGTTCTATCGAAGGATTTCGCAACATGAATCCTCCACACTTCAAGGGCACTGAAGACGTCATTGGGATCACCAATTGGCTGGTTAAGACAGAGAATCTCCTGAAGGCTTCACAGTTATCCGCAGATCTATGGATGACGGCAGTGAAGTTACAGCTGGAAGGAAATGCTTATGATTGGTGGGCCGCAAAGGAGAGGCGGCTAGGAGTTGATCAGACGTGGGAGGAATTTAAAGAAATGTTCAATAAGAAGTTTTTCTCCTACACTGCCAAGGATGCTTTATATGATCAGTTTCTACACTTGGAGCAGGAAAATATGACAGTTGACGAGTATGACGCCGAGTTTAGTCGACTGAGTCGTTTCGTACCAGGGTTGGTTACGACAGAGCTGGAGAAAGCCAAAAGGTTTCATAAAGGCTTGAGTATAGAGTTGCAGAGGGACACCAGCTCTGAATCGAGGGTCTCTCAAGCAGCTGTTCTGGCAGAGGCTAGAACTCAGGAGGCCATAAGCAAGAAGGCAAATCGACGAGTTACATCGACTATAGGACCAGCTAAGACCACTACATGAGGGCCAGTGAGACGTCCTCCCACGCATCAGCATCAGCAGAGGACAGGGCCATACCAGACACAGGAGAAGGTCTTTTGCCATTACTGTGGCAAAGTTGGTCATATTCAGAGAGATTGTAGACGTCGGCTGGGACACTGTTTAGCTTGTGGATCGAACCAGCACCAGACCATGGATTGCCACTTTCAGAGGAATGCTCCATATTATCAGCAGCAGAGGCCAGCGATTGCGGGACCAGGAGCACCACGACCACCTTTACCCCCTCAGGCTGCCCAATTTCAGCAGGCTAAGGCACAGGCGGGCAACCAGAGAGTTGGGAAGGCTTTTGCACTAGCTACAGAGGAGGCAGAACCAGAGGTGGACGTCATAGCAGGTATGGTTTTAGTTGCATCATTTCCTGCCATCACATTATTTGATACTAGAGCCACCCATTCATTCATAGCCGCTAGCTTTGCCACCAGACACAGTATATCCATGTCATCTTTACCTAAAAATATTAGAATCCTTACTGGAGGAGGAATGGTACCTGTTAGTCGTGTTTGTAGAGATTGTCCTGTAGTGATAAATGGTAGAGAGATGAAGGCACGACTTCTTGTATTTTCGATGCCGACGTTCGATGTGGTTCTTAGAATGGACTGGTTGAGCCAGCATTTCGCTCTCATTGACTGCCATAGGTGCAGTATCGTCTTTAGACCACCGAGTGATGCGGAGTTCGAGTTCACCAAAGAGGAAGCCTTGAGGAGTGATGCACCTGCATCGGGGACTCACATAATGATGCAAGACACCCCTCAGCACCCTATCATCACCGAGTTCGAGGACGTATTCCCCGAGGAATTGCCAGGACTGCCTCCTGACCGAGATATTGAGTTTTTTATTGAGCTTATTCCGGGAGCCGAGCCTATTTCATCTCGAGTTTATCAGCTAGCACCCAAAGAGTTGGTAGAGATGAAGACGCAGATTGATGACTTATTGGAGAAGGGCTTTATTCGTGCCAGTGCGTCACCGTAGGGAGCACTCGTTCTTTTTGTGCCTAAGAAAGACGGGACAGTGCGCATGTGCATCAACTACAGAGCATTGAATGCAGTAACAAAGAAGAATAAGTACCGATTGCCGCATATAGACGATCTATTTGATCAAATGAGTGGAGCAAAAGTATTCTCCAAGATCGACTTACGATCAGGCTATCACCAATTGAAGGTTCGAAGGAAGATATTGCAAAGACGGCTTTTCGATCAAGGTATGGACACTACGAGTTCTTGGTCATGCCTTTCGGTTTGACCAATGTACCCGTAGTTTTCATGAATTTAATGAACAAGATCTTTCACCAGTACTTGGACAAATTTGTAGTAGTCTTTATAGATGATATCTTGATTTACTCCAAAAGTCAAGAGGAGCATGAGCAGCATCTACGGATAGTTTTGGGAACATTGAGGAACGAGAGACTCTTTGCGAAGCTTAGCAAGTGTGATTTCTTTCTCAAGGAGGTATCATTTCTTGGTCATGTTGTTACGGGTGATGGTATATCAGTGGATCCAGAGAAGATCACAGCAGTCGAATCATGGCCCGCTCCCACATCAGCTTCTGAGGTGAGAAGTTTCCTCGGACTTGCGGGTTACTACCGACGGTTCGTAGAAGATTTCTCACGAATAGCGGGGCCTATGACTCGATTAATTGCAAGGATCAGGAGTTTGTATGGACAGATGAGTTTCAAGCCGCATTTGATGAGTTGAAGAAGAGATTGACCACAGCACCGATCTTGATACTACCATCGGGCCCGGGAGGATTTGTGATCTACAGTGACGCATCCGAGAAAGGATTAGGATGTGTATTGATGCAGCACGGTCGGGTAGTAGCATATGCATCGCGATAGTTGAGGGTACACGAGAAGAATTATCCGACCCACGATCTAGAGCTTGCAGCGGTTATCTTTGCTTTGAAGTTATGGAGATACTACTTATACGGCAAAAAGGTTAATATCTACACTGATCATAAGAGCCTCAAGTACGTGTTCACACAAAAGGAGTTGAATATGCGACAGCAACGTTGGTTGGAGTTGATAAAGGATTATGAGATTGAGCTACATTATCATCCGGGTAAGGCTAATGTCGTGGCAGACACATTAAGCCGTAAGCCCATGGCACACTTTTTGACTACACAAAAGGAGTTGATTAGAGACTTGGAGCAGCTTGGTATTGAGGTAGTATTGCCTGGAGCCGATGGCGTATTAGCCAACCTTCAAGTACAATCATCATTGGTAAAGCGCATCAAGGCAGCATTACCTAATGATGCTAGATTTTGAAGGCTCAGGGAGAGGACCGAAGCAGGAGAGCAGACGGGATTGAGGAGCCACCCCGATGGGACATTGCGATGTGGTGATCGCATTTATGTTTCCAATGGAGAGCTACGACAGGAGCTGATGGCAGAGGCTCACAGTTCGACTTACTATATTCACCCCGGAGGAACCAAGATGTACCGCGACTTACGACAGTATTATTGTTGGCACGGAATGAAGCAAGAGATAGCTCGTTTCGTTGCCAAGTGCTTAGTATGTCAACAAGTAAAGGCGGAGCACCAGAGGACGGCTGGATTATTGCAACCGCTACCCATTCTCGAGTGGAAGTGGGAGCACATTACTATGGATTTTGTCACGAGTTTTCCTTGGAGTCCTAGGGGACGTGACGCGGTGTGGGTGATTGTTGATAGACTTACGAAGTCAGCACATTACTTACCTTTTAGAGTGGGCCAGTCGACAGAGGTATTGGCAGAGATGTATATGGAGCAGATTGTGAGATTGCATGGTGTACCTGTTAGTATTGTGTCGGACCGTGACTTGAGATTTATCTCGTACTTTTGGAGGAGCATGCAAGAGAGTTTGTGCACTCGATTGAAGTTTAGCATATCATACCATCCGCAGACAGACGGCCAGTCGGAGCGTACCATTCAGACGCTAGTTTAGAATATGTGCATTGTTAGAAACAAAAATTAAATAAGAGAGGTTGTTATCTAGGGGGCGTTATCCTATTTGAAGTAGGTTTATAATATCCACCTATGAAACATGGCAAGAATCTGGGATCATTAGGATAGTGATGTTGGGAGGGTCCGATTATCTATTGTTCGGATCAGCTTATAATACATTTGTTCACTAATAAAGGTAGGCTCAAGTTTGGAGCAGTATATAGCCACAATGATCGACGACAAAGGGAGGGCTCGCTAAAGGAGATTATCCAAATCAGTACCATAGTAGATATACAACATAAGTTACCCTACCACTCATGGGCGACTTTAATACTCTGTTGTATAAGCATGAAAAAGTCAGAGGCAGGGTGGTTCCTGATGCTATTCTACAGGACTTTCAGCAATGCTTACTTCAGTCGGGTCTACAAAACCTGGAAAGAACATGTCATATTTGGACCTAGAATAATAAAGCGGTTCAGAAGCGGGTTGCATGCCGACTTGACAGGGCGTTGGGCAATTGGGAGTGGTTTGACAAAATCTCGGCTACGATTATGGAAGGATCGTCGATGGGGACCAGTAATCACTCTCCGCTTTGTGTACATGTTACGATCAATAGTCGCTCCAGGTCTCCCCCGTACCAGTACAATAACAAGTGGCATTTGATGGAGGGTTATGATGAGGCACTAATTAAGGGCTTGCATGTGAAAGTATCTGGGAATCCATAATTCTAGTTGGTTGCTCATCTCAAGTGAGTTAAAGTCAAGCTCAAGCAATGGAGTAAATGCAGATCGTCGAACAAGTTGCTTGGGGTGGAGGCAAAGCTACATCATGTCTAGAACCGCCTATAGGAGGACATTCAAAATGAGGCATTGACATCTGAATACAATCTATTGTTGAGGTGAGTCCCCTTCGTCTTCAGAAGGAGGTAGAATTGGCACAACGGTTAAAGTACTCTTGGTTAAAGGAGGGGGACCAATGTGCAAAAATATTTACGATATTGTGCGAATGTGTCAACGTCGTACACATCGGCAAACTTATTGGCCCGGACAGCTGGGAGGTTGTTTCTTAATCCGAGTTACAGAAAAAGCAATCAGGTATTACTCTGACTTGTTCAATCAATATGATTATATTACTTTCTTTCCAAAATTGATATGTAAGAGGTTGGTTACACCTTATGGCAATGACATGCTCATGGCTCCTGTTGAGATGGAGCAGGTAAAAGCGATAATTAGAAATACATACACTACAAAATCCCCTGTACCTGATGGATTTAGTACCATGTTCTATAAAAAGCACCGGGGGTGACCAAACATCATGTACTAGATATTATTCGAGTTTTTTTTATCAATGGGAGGCTGCTGAAGGAGGTTGAATCATATGTTTCTTACGTTGATACCGAAGAAAGAGGGGACAATGTTACTTGCAGATTTTAGGCATAGCTCTTGTTGTAATTACTTGTACAAGGTGATCACATACCTCATACATCATCATATAAGGAAAATAATACAAGAGTTGGTGTCGCCTAATCAAGTAGCATTCATCAAAGGAAGAGCTATCGCTGACAATAATCTGATGTCTTACGAGATGGTTCATGATTTTAATAGGTCAAGGGAAAAGAATGCTTGTATCAAACTTGATCTTAGGAAGGCGTATGACACTGTCAACAAGGAGTTTCTTTGCCACATTATGGTTACTACATGCTTCGATAGAGTTTGGGTGGACAGGGTTCAGGAGTGTATTTTGACACATATATTTTCTATCTCATCCAAGGGTAACCCTACGGCTTCCTGGGCAGCATCATAGCTCTTCGACAAGGGGACTCACTCTTATCGTACCTATTTATCTTGGTGATGGAGTATTTTACGTATCTCATGGACTCCATCGTGTACAGAAAGAATATCCTCCTGTTGTAGAAAAAAGCTCAACCGCAGGTGTCTCACCTTATCTATGCGGACGACTTGTTGGTGTTTATGACCCGGTCGATGGAAGGTTTGTCAGAAGTGGCTCGAATCATGGAGGTGTTCAAAAAATACAGTGGGCTTCACCTTAACAGGGATAAAAGCAAAGCATTTTTCAGTTCTCATTGTCTGAATAAGGAAGATAAAGCGATGATTCTCGGGGTAGAATGGGGAAAGTTACTAGTCAACTACCTAGAACGGGGAAAGCTACTACAACAAAAATGGTTATTAACGACACTTTATTCAAGACACTTTCTAAATAAGTGTCGTTAATTAATTTTTATTACGACACCTTGCTAAAATGTGTCATTACAATAGGATATTTATCATCATCCATGGCACTTTTGTAAAAGTGTCGTAAATAATATATTCAAGAGATTTTTTGACTTGCCCCCCACTTTGTTTGTCCGAATTAAGGGTGCAATACACTGTTTTGCATTAATGTACATCGCCCCCCACATTTGACGAATTCCGTCAAAAATTAACGGTCAAACGTTTTGACCAAAAATTTTGGACCAAAATGCCCTTCCTATTTTCTTCTTCCTCTTTCCTCCCTCCCCAGCGGCCATCGCACCCCCACGGCCACCGCCCCCGCACCGCCGCCTCCGCCGCTTGCCGCTGTTGCCGCCTCCGCTGCTGCTACTGTTACCGCCGCCGCTGCTGCTGTTAGTGCTGCTGATGCGGCTCCGGGCAGGGGAGGGGGGAGCGGAGGCAGGCAGAGAAAGGGGTGGTGGCGGAGGGTGGGAGCGGAGGCGGGGAGGAGGGGAGGGGGAGGGGGGAGCGGAGGCGGGGAGGGGGGAGGAGGACGGGGCGGTGGCGGAGGAGGGGAGCGGAGGCGTAGAGGCGGGCGGTGGCGATGGCGGAGGGGGGGAGCGGAGGCCGGGAGCGGCGGCGGTGGCCGCGCGGGGGGTGGGAGGGGTGGTAGCGAGGGGGGTTAGAGGAAAGAGGGAGGAAGAAGACGAGGGCATTTTGGTCCAAAAAAATATTTTTGACGGAATCCGTCCAATGTGGGTGGTGATGTACATTAATGCAAAACAGTGGGGTGCACCCTTAATTTGGATAAATAAAGTGGAGGGCAAGTCAAAAATTCTCTATATTCAATAACACAATTAAAATGTCATCTAATACTTAAATGATAGAGACAACATTTTTTAGTGTCATTCTAAAATTATTTATCCTGCTTTTTTCGGCGCGGAGCTTATTTTTCCAATCAGTTCTTTCTCTATATTTTTGGCCTGCTTCTCTCCCCTTTTCTCTAGTGCACTTTTGCTTCTCTAAAAAATCTCCCAAATCTTTTCCTTCACCCCTCTCCACCACCCTCCCCCCTCTCACCTGACCCCTGCATGCGCCATTTTCCCCTCGCCGTTGCAGCCCTGCCATACCTCTCCTTTCACCCTCTCCTCCTTTTTCCCTCCATGTTTCTCCAAGCTATGGCGGAGTATCGAGCGACTCCGGGAGCTCATCGTCTCCTTTGATGCATAGAAGCTCTGCCTACTATGGCCATAAGCTCCAAAATGGTGTTGAACCATCAGTCGCTGAGGTCATGGCGAGCTCTGATCCACAGCTTCCTTCTCCAGTGGTAAGCGTCTAGCCGATCACTTCCTTCTTCGGTGACGGTGACCCTTTTCGACCGAGGTAAGCTTTCCAATCCCTATGCTTTGTCACCACTTGATTCCAGCTTACCATTGACTGAAATTGCCATCATTTCTGTCCTTTAGTGCGCCATGAACGACCAGTCCGCCTCTCACGGCCAGACCCGATATTGTTCCAACCAAATCCTCTACTCCGCGGATCATTCTCTCCGGCATCGTCCTCAGGAGCCACGCTTTACCGATCCGGAGGATCCTCTATTAGATTACGGTCGCCAACTTTAGATCTGAATAACGCCCTTGTGGATTCGCCACTTGGAGCAAAGTATCGGCCGAGCTGCTACCACGTTCGAGGACGTGGCAGCCCGAGCCCAACAACGTCGGCTCATATCACGAGAGAACCAAAGAAGAACAAAAGAAAGAAAAATTTAGGTATAATTTATCACTTTATTTTTTATTTTCACTTTATTCTGTCTCTATTTGCAATTTAACATGTAGATCGATCAGATTTCTTGTGAAAGACTAAATATTTTGCTGGTTAGGGATAATATCTGGATCTAATTTTATTTTGTTCTTGTAGAATAAGATGTTAGATATTGTAGTTAGAAATATAACTTTTCTTTTGATATATTGTTAAATGTAGTAGATCCATATTAGAGAGTATATTAATATTTCTGAAAGATTTTGTGATCTTAAACATCTTCCCCAAAATTTAGAGATCATTTGCATATCTGAAAGATTTTTTAATTTGTTTCTATTGTGATTATAAATCATTTCTATCCATATATCGTACAAATGAGGCTGAGTATGTCGATGGTTTGGCTGCTCTTGGGTGCCAGCTTTATGCTTTGGGTTTTACCGATGTCCAAAATGTTGATCTGGAATCTCCTCTGCCTGATGAGCTGATGTGCCTTTATAAGAGGGGTGATACTCTTGATATTCTTACTTGTGTTAAGGACTCGCATATTTGGTATATTTATCATATTGTAGTTTATTATTCCAGGAGTTGGAAAGTAGATTTTGAACTAAAAAAAATTAGATTTGAAGCATCTAACATTTTTTTAATAGGGCAATCGAACATCCAACTTATTCAGCTTTGACGAGACCATTATCTGAATTATCATTGCTTCTTCCTCCCCAAGTACTTGCAGCTACGAAGGAACTCATGGTATATTTAGACTGTTGTAGTTAATTCATATTTATGTTTGGAGTTGTTTATGGGATCAATTTTGCTATTATTTTTTTAGATGAGCATGAAAAATTATTGATTCATTTAAAACGGCTCATGGATATTATTTTGGAATCTGTGCATATTTTATTTTGCTTCTATGTTCATATCTCGAGAGAAAATAAGAATCGTTTTGGTATGCTTTGCTAATGTTGTCTGTTGAAGCATCTGAATACTACCACAGTAGTTTTAAATTTTTAATTGCTAAAAATTGTCTCATTCGCAGCCACATCCTGATTGAACTTAGCTACCTTAGCTTTAGTGAACAATATTTCCTAAAAGGCTATGTCCAGATCTAATTTAATAAACAGCAAAATTCTTGTGATTCTATTGTATTGCAACAGGACGTGTAATGTTTTTTTTATTAACTTAACTATTTTATATGGGAGTAGGGCAAATAAGTCATTTTAGCTGAATTCATTTTTATTATTCATCACTTAATCCCTCTCAACTTGTTTTAACTTTGCACGAACTTTCTATGAAACACTACTTTCTTATTCTGCTATTAACATACTGTCATTCATAATTTTAACATTACCATAATTCAGCTGAATTCATTTTTACATGTTTCTAAACTGCCCAACATACTGATCCATAAATTATGGTGGTTTATTCGTTATTTTAGAAGTTCCTCAGTATTCTTCAGTGATGAAGCACTCCAAGAACACACCTCATTAACCATCCTACTTTCCCTTAATTTCTTCGTGTAATTCTTCTGGGATACTCATACGCTGAAATGCTCACCTTTCTTAAAGCAAGCTTGGTTAGTATTATCTCAGTTGATACCTTCGTTGTCTACAACTGTCTCTTATATGATCTTATATCCATGTAACCCAACTCTAGTTTGTCTTTTACCAATTACAGAATTTTAGGGAATATGTTGCAAAATTTATAGATTTATTACCTATTCTTATTGCCATCAATGCATATTAATCCAGTCTTAAAAGAACTAACTATATTAATTCTACTCCTGATCTTTATTTCCACAAATTGCATTGCTTTCCCAATAGTGTTTATATACAAAGTACCTCACCAAAATCTCATGTTATCTACTACCCTCTAGGGTGCCTACTAAACATAGGGGTTAGAAAATGTAAGCAACTGGTTTTTTTTTCTTCTCATATATCCTCTTCTTCCATAGTCACTTGTGAAACATGGGCAGGCAAGGCATTTTCTTATTGTTACTCTAATTTTCATGATTCTCGTGCGACCATAATCTTACGGATTTTTCTCTTAACTTGCTATATTGGCAGCAACATTTTTTAACTAATGTTATTTTCACATAAAGGACCGAAGAAAATGCAATTCCAACATACAAGACAGTGTGTTCCCTAAAGAGCACCCTTGTTGAGCATTGACTGCCTCTGGAAAAGTTTTGACCCTAACCGTGACATTCATATCTATGTATTCCTTAGAAAAAGTCAACCCTCCAAGAACGTGATCTTGAAGCTTTTTGTAAAGTTTCTTACTTCTAACACTTGTGCTCAAACAATGTGATGGAAAAAAGTCATTCTATATTGCAATATTATTGCATCTCCGGTTACAGGCTATAGTATCACACATTTCAAAGAAAGAGTTATTATGCTTCTTCTTGACTGTTGAGAATCAATAAGGGACTTTTAGTCCCACATCGGAATATGTAGTATGTAGAGGAGCTAGACTCCCTATAAGTAGTGAAGTAGTCCATCAATAAAATCATCCAACCATTATTTTCTACATGGTATCAGAGCCATAACTTTCTCTCTCTCTCTCTCTCTCTCTCTCTCTCTCTCTCTCTCTCTCTCTCTCACTCCACAAAAAAACAAAAACAAAAAAAAGTTTGCTGCCCCCCTTCCCTTGCCGACCCCCCCTTCGCCGACACCCCCTCGCCCCCCCTCGCCGCCCCACCACCAGCAGCAGCCCGACCACCCCCCCCCCCCGACCCCCCCGACCCCCCCTTACCGACCTCCACCACCCTCGCCGACCCAACCCCGACCCCCCCGAAGCTGCAGCCCCCCCGAAGCTGCAGCCCCCCGACCCCCCCCCCCCGACCACCCCCGACCCCCCTTACCGTCCTCCACCAGCAGCCACCCGACCCCCCCGACCCCCCCCCGACCCCCCCCCCCCGACCCCCCCTCCGACCCTCCAACCCCCCCGACCACCGGCGCCCCCCCTTCCCGACCTCCAGCGGCACCCCCCTTCCCAAACCCTAACCCTAGCCACCACCATGTCTAACCCTAGCCTTTCCATCTACTACAAATCCTAGCCGTAAAAAAATGGCATATTTCGAAGACAGACGGCTGCCAAATGCTTTATTTGCACCAACTCTGATCCTCGCTTACGCCGTTTGGAACTAACAAATGCTTTATTTGTTATTCCTTCTTCACATCGGGATCTCTACAGAGACTGATTATGTCTTCTCTGGTGACCTGACGTGTTCATTTTACATGCGCGCGCCGGTGCTGGCCAAGTTACTAGCGCATTCGTAAAGTCTGTGACGTCGAAGAAGAAGACGAAGACAAAGACGACGACGAAGTTGGGGAAGTTGTCGACTCCGACGTCGAAGACGCCGAAGAAGACGACGAATAGGGTTCACAGTTGAAGAAGCCATGGATTCAATCAGTGGCAAACTGACGGCCGAAGAGATGAAGGCATTGGTTGATGATATATTATCAAAGAGATTAACCGGGGCAACCCCACGTGTGATCCATACTGATGTGGACCCATCACCTTACAAAATGGGGAAATTGGAGAAGCTGGAGACGAAGTTGGAAGGAACGTCCAACTACTTGAAGTGGTCGCGACAGGCGATGCGGACGCTGAAGGGACGTGGCTTGGTTGGCTATGTCACTGGCCAAGCCAAGGTGCCAGCCGATCACTCCGTAAAGGAGTTCGCTGTTTGGGAGATTGTCAACAACGTAGTGGCTGGGTGGTTGACTGCCTCATTAACCGACCAGGTGTCGGACAATGTCGAGGCAATGGAGACTGCTGATGATATATGGCGAACTCTAAAAGATATGTACTCCGGCTCCGACAACCCTATGCGAGTCTTTCAACTGCAAGATGAACTCGATAGGGTGGCCCAAGACGAACGTACCATCTCTGAGTACGCAGCCCTGTTGAAGAAGTACTGGTCTGATCTGTATCATTATGATCCTCTTGGGATAGAAGATGCACAAGTCGAACCGGCATTCGCGAAGTACTTTCAGACATTCCTGGCTTATATTTCGCGGCAGCGTATGATGAAATTCCTGAAAGGACTACACCATATATTTGAGCAGAGACGAAATATCCTCCTATCCCAACCCACGCTTACGACCTTGGAAGAAGCTATAGCCGTCATGACACAGGAAAAAGCTCGACTGAAGTTGATGCCCAACAAGGGCTCCTACCAGGGGGAGCAAGCCGCGGTTGAAAAGTCTACCCTTGCTGCCTTCAATCAACCTCCATCTGTGGGTGGTGTTTGCCACAATTGTGGTGACTCCGGACATTACATCTGATTTTGTCCAAAACCCTTGCACAATCAGTCTAATGATCGAGGACGGGGTCGTGGAGGCCGACGTGGTAGTAGAGGAGGATATGCTGGTAGAAGGGGCGGACACAAAGCAAATCTGGCGGAGGAAGGGGGAGAGAATCAACTGGCTGAAATAATCCCGCTTGAGCGGGAGTTCTTTGAGAAGTTGCGAGGCACAAAGCTGGGTTCGGCCGACAGTCCTGGGGCGTCTTCTACCTCGGGAGATCACATCACTTGCTTTGCCCATACTAGCACTGGTAATTCTGCGCGTGCTCTTGCATCTGTCCATCAGCCATGATGGATTATGGACTCTGGGGCATCTCGCCATGTCACGGGATCCCGTGGTGCGTTTCAGGACTATACTCACCTACCATTGCCGGAGAGTATTCAGACCGCTGATGGTACATCCAGCCCTGTAATGGGTAAAGGCACTGTCGCATGCACCCATTCCATCACTCTAACCAATGTCTTACATGCTCCGTTATTTCCTGTCAATCTTCTATCAATTAGTGCCATTATACTTGATCTTAACTGTACTGTTTCCTTTGACATTCCTACGGTAACTTTTCAGGAGAAAAGGACAGGACGATGACTTGGGACTGGCACATGGCATAAGGGGCTGTGGTATTTAGACAGGACTGGACTGGACAACGCATTGGCATCCTTGGTAGCAGACGTACCACCAGAAGCTTCCTGTCGCAGTGTTGAAGCCGACTTGCTACTCCACTACCAGCGTGTCGGTCATTCCTCTTTTCAAGTTATTAGTCGAATGTATCCGTCCTTATATCAAAGGGCTAATAAAGAGAAGTTATTTTGTGATGCTTGTGAGTTGGGAAAACATACTAGAAGCTCGTATGTGAGCTCGGGGAATAGGAGTTTAGCTGCTTTTGATATGATACATTCGGACGTATGGGGCCCTTGTCCTACAACCGGAATTAACGGCTTTCGATGGTTCGTCACCTTTATTGACTGTTATACCCGCATGACATGGGTCTACCTTATGAAGAATAAAAGTGACGTCCTTGAGGCCTTTCGGGACTTTCATCGACGGGTGGAAACACAATATGGCGCTAAAATTAAGTGTTTCCGGTCTGACAATGGGACAGAGTATACTAATAAACGGGTTGCTGAGTATTTTTCCACTCATCAAACTTCATGTGCTTATACTCCGGCACAAAATGGTGTGGCTGAACGAAAGAACAGACACCTGCTGGAAGTCGCACGGACGATGATGCTGGCTATGAATGTCCCGAAACACTTATAGGGACAGGCTATATTGACGACCTCTTATCTCATCAACAGAATGCCATCTCAAGTATTGGACTGGAAGACACCGTTGGAGATGCTTACTGGGGCAACTACATACACTGTTCCACCGAAAGTTTTTGGATGTGTGTGCTTTGTCCAAGATAATAGGCCAGGCGTTGGCAAACTGGATCCTAGGGCCGTTAAATGTGTCTTTGTCGGTTACACGACGACTCAGAAGGGATATGCCTGTTGGAGTCCAGTCGAGCGGAAGATGTTTGTCAGCATGGACGTTACATTCAGAGAGCTCGAACCATACTATAGTTCGGATGAAGGTTCAGCATTTGGTGACACACCTAACACAGATGGTGTTTGATGTGAGGGGGAGATAATAAGCCCAAATGTGGTTGTCGGATCGGTTCCGTGTCCGGTTGTAGAAAACTGGACGAAAGGGGGAGAGCACAGTGACTCAGATACAGAGAATAAAGAAGAAGATACATATGTTACGCAGGGGGAGCAGCAGACAAGGAAAAAGGAGCTCCAAGTCTACAGAAGGAGACAACAGAAGTCCAGTACTGTGCCTATGTCGTGCCATGTGCCTACTGTACCAAGTCCCTCGTCTACTCCTGCTCCAACTCCTGAAGATGTTGCCCCCGCACTGAATCACTCGGATTCTGATGCGGATCTCTCCGACTCGGATGGTATGATCTTTCCACCACCTATTGCTCCCTTAAGGAGATCTTCTCGCATCAATACGGGTAAGGCTCCTGCTCGTTTTGATGATTACGAGCATGACATTGCCAACTTTTTGTCTTATTCTAACATTTCTTCGAATTATCGAGCCTTCATTGCATCGTTAGACTCTACTTCGTTGTCCAAGTGTTGGCAGGAAGCAAAAAAAGATCCAAGGTGGAAAGCTGCAATAATGGAAGAACTTGGAGCACTGGAGAAAAATAAGACATGGGAGCTGGTTCCATTACCCAAAGGGAAGAAAGCTGTGGGATACAAATGGGTGTACACAGTGAAAGAGACGCCAGAAGGAAAAGTAGAGCGGTACAAGGCAAGGTTGGTTGCAAAAGGATTCACACAGTCATATGGAATAGACTATGATGAAACGTTTGCCCCAGTAGCAAAAATGAGCACCGTGAGAACTCTGGTCTCCATTGCAGCGAACTATGGGTGGAAGTTGTACCAGCTGGATGTGAAGAATGCCTTTCTTCATGGGGACCTACAAGAAGAAGTATACATGGAGCTCCCGCCAGGGTGCTACGCGATGGAATCAGACGGAGGGACTTCGCAAGGAAAGGTGTGTAAACTGAAGAAGTCGCTATACGGACTCAAGCAATCTCCTCGAGCCTGGTTTGACAGATTCAGAAAGGCTGTTACAGGCATGGAATACCGTCAAACAAATACAGATCATATGGTCTTCCTCCAGCATGCAAGAGACCACATCACTATACTTGCTGTATATGTGGATGATATAGTGATCACAGGTGATGATGAAGTCGAGATCACTAAGCTGAAGTCAAAACTCGCGAAGGAGTTTGAGGTGAAGGATTTAGAAGCGATGAGGTACTTTTTAGGTATCGAAGTGTGTGAAGGCAAACAAAAAATTGTTCTATCACAAAGAAAATACGCACTAGATCTGCTGAATGAGACAGGGATGCTGGGATGCAAAGCAGCCGTTACTCCAATTGACCAGAAGAGTAAGTTTGGAGCAGAAGCAGGAGAGCCTGTTGATCGTGAAAGATATCAAAGACTTGTAGGGAGATTGATTTATCTGGGACACACTCGCCCTGATATCTCATTTGCGGTGAGTGTAGTGAGTCGCTACATGCATGATCCAAGAAAGGGTCATATGGAAGCAGTATTTCAGATCTTGAGATATCTGAAAGGAACGTCGGGAAAGGGGCTATGGTTCAAAAAAAATGGACGCATAGAAGTTGAGGGATACTATGATGCAGACTGGACGAGCTGCATAGACGACAGAAGGTCTACCACGGGATAATGTGTTTTTGTAGGAAGAAATCTGGTCTCATGGAGAAGCAAGAAACAGTCAGTGGTAGCACGGTCGACAGCTGAAGCAGAATACAGAGCAATGGCTCTGGGAGTGTCAGAGTTGCTGTGGGTGAAAATATTGCTGACAGAGTTGCAGCTGGATAAGGGAGCACCATTGCGTCTTCTGAGCGATAGTCAAGCTACAATAAGTATAGCTAACAATCCAGTTCAGCACGATAGAACGAAACACATCGAGATTGATCGATTCTTCATCAAGGAGAAGCTGGAACAAGGGATACTGAAGATTGACCATGTCCGCTCAGAAGAACAAGTTGCAGACTGTCTGACTAAGGGTCTTAGTTCATTAAGTCTGTCGAAGCTATGTAACAAGATGGGGATGATCAATATCTATCGCCCATCTTGAGGGGAAGTGTTGAGAATCAATAAGGGACTTTTAGTCCCACATCGGAATATGTAGTATGTAGAGGAGCTAGACTCCCTATAAGTAGTGAAGTAGTCCATCAATAAAATCATCCAACCATTATTTTCTACATTGACTATGAACTATGGCGGAAGTATCACACATTTCAAAGAAAGAGTTGTTATGCTTCTTCTTGACTATGAACTATGAAGAGAAATCTAGGGTTTTGTTAGGGTTTGTATCATTATTGAATATTGATGCTTCGGGTAGAGATGAACTTCACGTAGAGATGAACTTAGTGATAGTAAGGGTTAGTATCATTATTTTCTGAAACATGGTTATTTATTATTTTTTCCTTGTTATAGGTTCTAATTGTTGAGTTTCTTGGCAAGTTTTTTAAAACTGCCATGCTTAGTTGGAAGCTGTGGCTGGTTTCAATTGATATTGCTTTCATTAGGTATGTTCTATTCATTACAAATTTAGATGGTGTTAGTTATTGTCGTATGCGACTGAAAACTAATATATCTTGTTGTTCATATTATTTTAAAAAAAATCTGGCGATAATAACACACTATTTATTTCATGCATTAATGTACTTTCATACTGATGTTGCTATATTTTGCATTTGTTGCCAATGATTCTCTGTTTACTTAACCAACACAAACATCTCAGTTTTCTCAAGACTAGATCTTCTTCATGCTATGATTTATTTAACAGAGGTGAGGTGAGGTGTAGGTGGTTCATAAAACTCAATGTTGGTCTCTTATAGTACTGATGCCGAGTCTTTGAGATCATTTCTCTTATAATAATTTATGCTATTTTACCAAAATTCTAGACATGCTTTATATCTCATAGTAATACCTCATGTTAATTACAGAACCAATTTCTGTACACTTCTCTTTTTATCTCCCTATGCAAGTTATTTTGGAACCTTTCATGTTACTTTTTTTCCTAATTACTTAGTGTAGAAATAGATTACACGATATTTTTTAAACTGGAACCTAGAAATTTTCATGTTGCTTATCTTTTATGCTTATGAGTGTGTCTATCTCAAAAAAATATTTTTTTTATTTTCAATTGCTAAGGTGTTATATATTGAGTCAGGATTCAAGGACTTATGTTGAAAACTAAAAGAAGTGGCCTATTACTTTATGAGTTCCAGAAATGCTTTCCATTCCTTTGAGAAATTTCTAAAGATACCTTTGTGCTTTATATTTTAGGTCTCAGCAGCATAAGATGCTCTTTTAGATGCTACAGCTGGGAAAAATAAATATCCAATGCTCATGGTTCTTACAGCCTTTGCATCAGTATTTATGGAAATTCGTTTGAAGGGGCTCTACTTCTTGCTATGTTAGCCCATATTGATTGATAAATTACTCAGTGCAACTTTTCGCCCCTAAAATGTCTTTTATTTACTGTGATGTTTTGATTTCTGATAAATAGAATACTAAAAAACTCTTACAGCTGAAGAATATTTCAACAAGATATAAACTGTATACGTCCAATTCAGGGTTCATGATATTAAAAGTGTGAGTTTTATCTGCTATTAGTAGCTTCTAGCCAAATAGTCAATGCAAATTGATGGTAGTGGCTTAACTTGTATTTCTTATAGCTTTTACTAGCTTATTGTAGCTTCTATGATATGTGGTTGAGATGTGACTACATAAGGTAACTATGCTTGCTAGTTTCTGGGATATGTAATGAACCAATCAACCAATAAAAATTGTTGGTTCATAACCAAGTAGAACTAAATGTGTGTGCTACCATATTAAAGTTGGGGGTAGGAATATATTGACCTTAGATGAATATTCAGGCCTAAAGTAACTCTGTTGAACAAAGTAGGTTTGCTACAATATTTATAAATGAGAGAAATGCTTACATTCTTGTAAGGCTATAAATTTTCCAAGTTGTTCCTGAGCAACTTGGCTCAACAGCTTTGTTAACGAAGTCCAAGTGAAACCTAATTTTGATCTCTATGATTTGTGCAGGGACCAACCTGTAACTGATAGTATTGGAAGGGGTGGTGTGTTGACAAGGGAGGCTGCTACTGCTGCGTTGTAGCATTTGGTATCAGTAATTTTGATACTGTTCCATGGCAATGTGCAGTTACCAGTGGGGATTCTGGAGGATTAATAGCTGTTAGTATTAGATGTGGTGTGACAAGGGAGGCTGATACAGCTACTGTAGCAGTTGGTATCCATAACTCTGGTACATAGATATTTAAGGGTACTAGCAATGCAAGGATGCTTGGGGAGATGCCTATATTAGAGAGTGCTCTTTATCTTTTTGCTAAAAGTAGTGGAGATGATCCAACAAGTTCTTTGCCTGATGAACCATACTCTAATTCTCGAAACCAACATATAGAAGAAGGGGAAATAAGGTTGGTCTCTAATTCTTTAAAGTCCTGTGATGTATAAGTTGAACTAAAAGAAGCATCCAACACCAAGGGAAAATAAGGTTGGTCTCTAATTCTTTGGTTATGGCTGCAATTATTGGATATATCATATAACCTTTTTAAGTGTACTAGTTAAATTGCACATGCCTGGAGTGCGCATGACTGAAATGAATGGATTTATTGGCATACCAGAGTACACGTCGAAATGCATTACCACCCTTACCCTTAAATTCTTCCAACTACAGTGACATTTTCTTTTAATTTCTCAGAATCTACATTATGAAGGAAAAAAGAGCTTTTCAGTCCACAACCATAAAATAAGAGAACCTCAATCCGTTTTTGAACTTATAGATTAAGAAAGTATCTAGAGACACGAGTTTCTGTATCAAAATGTTGTATCCAAGTTAGTACAGCACATCATGACTTATGATCCATTGATAAAAAAGCTAAAATATATCCACCTATGCCACCAGCTACAAATAAGCTCTCCATATTTTCTATTAGTCATTCCTCTTCTATCTACTCTCCAATATTTAGGGATGACTTGAGTAAATAAGAACTTGGTTCCACTTCCAAGTTTCATCAACTCCAAGTTTAGGGTATGACTTAAAAATATAAGAACTTCAAAAGTTCACATTTTTCTTAATATATTACCTGGTCATTGCAATTGCCTTGACTATAAATTTTCAATTCAATAAAGGTGCCTGCTAGTGTGTACTTTGTTAATCCAATATTTCTGGTTTTGTGTGGACAGGTCCATTACATATATTAGGACTTTTATAAATATTAAACATTAGGTTAGATATTAAATTAATCTTTTTGGCCCTATTTTTTCTTAAATTTTTTCATAAGATAGATGACATTGTTGAATTCTTAAACAATGTTTGGTTATCCTTCCACATACATTCTTGTGATCCAAGATGTCTTGAGTAAGAGCTGAAGCATTTCTACTAACTTTCAACAGTTTCATTTTACATTTGTCGTACGCTTTACTTTTGCAGCTATTATTGATTACTCGCTTCCTTCAGCACTAGCTCCAAACATCTAAGTACTTGCACATCTTTGGTCAAAAAATTCTTCATAGATTTCTCTTTACTATAGTAGTCTTATTTCAGCAAGTAATTGATGAATAAAACTTTCTGATACACTGTACTAGAGCGAGGTATTACTGCAGTTCAGCAAGGTATCATCTTGCTCGAGTTGGGTTATATCGAATGATGGTAAGTATCATCTTGCTCGAGTGGGGATTTTGAGAATGTGTATATGAAATCAAGGATGTTAGCAGTCTTCCTATTGCTGCAACCTTTGTGATGACATTGAACTCCATATGTAAGCCTCTTTGTCAGTGTATTACATCAGTAACGTTCGTAACTATATTTTGGTTGTTTAATAATATCACAACATGTTGCTCATCCTTGTGTAGTGATTGCGCTAATAGGAAGACATATAGTGGTTCCATTGTGCATGTGGGCATTCCTCGGACACGAATTTTGTAAGACGTATCTATCTCGCGATGCAGCCTAAAGATGGGAAGATGTATCTATCTCACTAATAGAAGATATTGTTCCTTGTAACAAATCGGATATTAGTTTTGTAACTTTTATTGATACTTTGTATGAACTTGAGATGTTTTAATAAAAAAAAATTAGAACATTAAAATTTTATTATTCATGTAATTCGTTTTGGTTGATTATTTGTGTGGATTTGAGATATTTTAATGTATATTATTCTTGGTACATTAAAGTTTTATTATTTGTGAAATTGGTTTTAGTTAATTATATGAAAATGAATATACAAATGAAATCAATTTATATTTCATATGATTTGATGATATTTTGAAGGCATTTAAAATGTGTCGTTGAAGTGAGTTAGATGACACATATAAGGTGTCGTGATTTATGATTTGTGTGTTTAGATTACACATAAAAAGTATTATGAAAAATATCCATAACATTAAGATGGCACCAGTAGACTGTCGTAAAATAAGCATTAAACGACATTCAAAAAGTGTCGTCATAAAGTTATTACATGGCATTTTTGTTATGTCGTTGAAAGTCTAAAAATATTTATGACGACACTTATCAAATTTCATTGAAGCATGTTAAGATGACACCAATACCATGCCATAAAATTAGAATTACACGACATTTAGAAAGTGTCGTCATAAGTTTATTACACGCCACTTTTGATGTGTCGTTCAAAGTATAAAAAAAAACTTTCTATGACACCCCTCTAGAGAGCACTTAAAAAGTGCCATGAAAAGTCAATAAAAACACTTTTCAAGTGTCGTTAAAACACTTTTTTGTTGTAGATGGATTGTCAGAGTCTAGTTGAGTATGTGCAACGGCGAGTGGAAGGGTGGCGCACTGAGGGTTTGTCTTTCAGGGGCCGCATCGAGTTGGTGCGGTCTGTTATCGTCATTATATCCTTGTACTGGTAGCAAACTATTATGATTTTGACGACTACTATCCTCAAGATAGAGAAGATTTGCACACTTCATATGGCGAAGAGGAATTCATGCGATTTGTTAGGACACTCTGTCGCCCAAAGAAGAAGGAGGGGTCGGAATTCGTACCTTCGGTGTGCTTCGCGATATAGCAGGGATGAAGCTGACTTGGAAGTTCATTACGAATGATTCCATGAGGGCTAAATGGATAGAAAACAAGTATTTAATTGGGGATAATTTCTGGATTAAAGGTGCGAATAACAATAACTCGGTCATTTTTAAAACCATTATGCAGTACCAAGCAAAGGTGAAGGTGGAAATATATTAAATTATAGGAGACGGGGAGACTACTAGTTTGTGGCTCGATCCTTGGATCTAGCACCAGAGCCTAGTGGAGAAGGTTGATTGAAGTGTGTTTGGCACAAACCACAAAAGGGAACAGGTTAGTAGTATTATTCACTAGGGCCAATGGAAGCCAGCGCTACATAATATTGCCAGGCAATTTGGATCAACGATATTTACTAAAGTGCAGTTGGACAGTTCTCTGTTAGGGGATAAGTGGTACCGGGATGGGACGAAGAGTGGGGGATTTGAGCATAGAGCAGCATATGACAGCGCTCGTATAGACCAAGCATCCTAAAGTGCCTAGGTTCGAATTCATATATACAAAGGGGCTCTCTCGAAATATGCAATCGTGTATTTATAAGGTGTACCTTGGTAGATTTCTCACTCTGGATACTTGCCCGGTTCAAAGTACTCACTGGAGGACAGAGTTGCATTTTATGTAATAATAGCAGCAAGGCGGTGAGCCATCTCTTCTTTCATTGTTCGACTATATTATATATTAGGCGACATTAGAGTAAGCTTCATATACATAATGGCAGAGTTGAAAAGATTGTAGAGGTTATGGAGGGGATCAGCAACTCGAAAGGGAGATGAATAAAGTGATTTTCTGAAGCCCGTATCAGGTTGGCATCCATTATATGGCATGTTTGGAAAGAGCGCAACAATCACATCTTTGAGGGGTTTAATCATCCCCATCATAGGAATTATTCAAAACATTGCGATGTAATAGCAATGGTGAATAGGCGTTCCTGAGATAGGATGCTACCTTGTAACTTGCTTTAAATTAATATAATTACCTTATCCTAATTATATATATATATATATATATATATATATATATATATATATATATATATATATATATATATATATATATATATATATATAATTATCCTACTTATATATAGAGAGAGGGGGGGGAGGAGAGAGAGAGAGAGAGAGAGAGAGAGAGAGGAGGGTCAGGATCCCCGCTCTTATGTATCCCAAAAAAATTCCATGATCACAGTCGTTGGATCTTGTTTAAGTCATTTAATATTAGTTGTTGATTTGAACCATTCAAATCAATAGTTAAGATTAGATGACTTAAACAAGATCCAACAGTTGTGATCATGGAGATGCTTTGAGGATACAAAAATATGGGGATCCCGATCCCTCCTCAATATATATACTATGATCAATGACAGTAACGTCGCGTCTTAAAATACGTAGGACTAGGTATGCGTATACATGCCAGCTACGTATCAAGTGGACTCCAGCCCTACTCGAATACGTATAACCTATCTTGATTTTCTAGATCTATCTATCAAATCAACTAACATCTATCTCAATCCACATGATAAATAAATATAAAACATAAATAATATGTGTCATGGTCTGCAACCCAATAACATATATATTTGAGTAGACCCAAAAATAATATAGGTCTATAAAACTAGTCTAAAGAAAAGAATGCAAGCAAAGGATCAAATATGGAAGCACGCTAAAATACATGAATCGAATATAACAATACATCCACGATCAGCAGACTATCTCTACTTAAGCAACTAGATGGAGAGATCACCAGGTCCTCAGGGGACATAACAAGGTACAGAAAAATATGCTAATGTAACAGTAAAAAAATGCATGAACTGAAGGGTAACTATTATAACCAATCTAAGTGATATGTATGTGAGAATACGTTTCAGATATCAGGCTTCAGGACATTGAGGCTCACAAGCTTCTCAGCAGACAAACACACAAAGTACCGTATCGTGGGACCAAGGACAAAACTAGAACAATAAACACTAGAGCTCTGCTATAGAGACGACGGCAAACTTGAATAAAATAATCAAGTTTCAAGTATGGAAACGAGGCCAAACTAGAAAAATAGCCTGATATGATAGTCATGTTCTTCCCAGCCCATGTCTAGATCCAGCAAGTCGAGTCAAGTACAATACAGCAAGTCACAAGTACAAGTAATGATCTAGTATCCTATCACGAAGTCCATAACCATGAATACTCATGTAGACTCTGTATCATGAATCGTATAAGTGTCTGATGTCTATCGCGTCAATGAACACGAATAAAATGCATTGCTATGTCTAGTGTCAATACCCGATATCGATATAACGACATCGACACCCGAATACAATTCAGACGCTAAGTATCAGCCATCCTAGGTCATGACAATAATGAACGAGAAATAATGCAACAATATAAAGGAAAAGGCAATAAACCGTAACATTGGCAAGGTACATTTGTATGTAGTCCCTAAGTATGCGTAGTACGGTCCGAATCAGATACCCTCAGTCATACTGTCTTGTATTCCTCGAATAAATATACAAACTACTAATCAACGACATATCGATGTTACACACACTATTTTATAACCATACTATATATAGCCTCGACTAACCATATTCTAACTAGACTAGTACCAAACCGTATAAATAGCTACATCTAATATACTTAGTATCAAGTCACAAAAATAAAATAAAAATTATTAAAATAAAAATATAATATTTAATTCTGAAAATTTATTTAAAATATTTTTAAAATAATTTTAGAATAATATATACAAGAAAACAAATATCTAGTACTATATCAACTAGTATCAACATGACAAAATATTTTTAAAAAATAAATAATATAATATTTAATTCTAAAATATTTAATAATCATTATTTAACTATAATATGTGCTAGAAAACTAGTCTCTAACTAGTATACCAAACTAGTATCAATACTAGTCGA
The DNA here is from genome assembly GCA_029216955.1 of Iris pallida. Taxonomy (NCBI): domain Eukaryota; kingdom Viridiplantae; phylum Streptophyta; class Magnoliopsida; order Asparagales; family Iridaceae; genus Iris; species Iris pallida. Next base: position 5,870,389 of record JANAVB010023800.1, read on the forward strand.
CTATCCGACCCGATTGAACCCAAAAATAAATGAATTTAAAATAACTATTAAATCTGGAATAAATCAATAAATAATGAAAAATGTGATTTTTATAGCAAAAGACACATAATAATCATTTTATAAAAAAATACGAAGCTTCGGGTTCGAACGCAAAATTAGCTTCAACGAAAAACAACGTTCGACAACTTGCACGACGGAAACAAATTTTTAAAAATATGAAAAACTCAAGGAGATGACCAATGAGCATATTATAATTATAGAACAATATGTTAGGAGCATTACCAATATTTTTTTAGAGGTCGAAGGGCTCCGCACACACAAGAAAATTATTTCAGCGTGGACACACGTTCGTAAAACGGACGTCCCGGACAAATCGTGCGGAACCACGTGGATGGCCAATTGGAGATGGAAGTAGACACCTAGGGCTACGCATTAGAATTGGTTTCACAGACAATGAATTTTTAAAAAGTACCAAAATGATGGTTCGAACATAACTAACATGTAGTTCAAATTTTAGTGGTACGGTTGTGCTTGGTCATGTTTGTGTCTCCACCGGCCAAACGAGGTATTGTGGCTACTTAAGGGCCTACTAGGGTTGAATAGGGATGTCTTAGGAGGTGGTGGCTTGACGAACGGAGGTCGAAAAGGGTGATTTCTATCGGGTGGATGAAAAGGTGTCAGTAGATTGGTGAGGCTGAAGGTATTTTGGTTTGAGGGGTTTAAAGGGGGTGGTCAGCCTATTATATGGTTATATATAAATAGAGGTGGGGAGAGGGTTAGGGTTTGATAGAAATTGGTTTAAGAAGGTTTGGTTGAGTTTTGGTAATCCAATCAATAGATATGGCTAAGTGTATCTCAATAGATTGAGTTGCTTTCCAAAATAGGAAAGTGCATCTTGGAAGGAGTTTGAACCTTCATGACTGTACAAAATTAAAATAAAATTAAGCTAAATTAGTCCCAATAGGTTATGGTAGCCTAACATTGTAGTGCCCCGCTCCGCAAAGGCAGTAGATGAATAGAGAAATCGGATTGCTAGCTCTGCAATAGAAGACGATTAATCTGGGTGAGTAGACGAAGACTCATTTTCTTATTTGCTCACGCCTAATAAGAATCTGAGTTTTTAATGTGTTCTAAGAAAAGAATGAACCACAGCTATGCTAAACAAGATAATATGATGCCTTGCTAAGAAATGAACGTTGCCTTGATCAAAAGAACTTTGCCATACTAACAAGAAGAGAAAAGAGATTTGCTTACATGTTCGATTTTGTATACTGTTAAAGGTAGAATGATATGCTAAATCAGCATAGAATTGATTATTATGTTTCAAAGAGGTGAACGTTTGCTTGTCCCTCAAAGATGTTCTGAATGTTAAGACATGTACAGATGGACTTGTATATGTTGCAAAGGAATGAAATATATAGGAGCTTCGGCTCTGAGTTATGTAGGAGCTTCGGCTCTGAGTTAAATAAAAGAGAAGGCAGAGTCATAGCTTTGTCGTTCAAAGAGAAAAAAAATAAAGAAAAGGTGGAATGTTTGCTCAAAGATGAAATGTTGCCTCAAAGAGTTTATCTGATAATGTTGCATTTATGCATTAGTCTCGGACAACTTGTGCACAAGGTCACTAGATCTCTCGACAGTTTCTACGATATTGGGAATCGATCGGCCTAGAATAGATTGTCTAGACACCTTAAGGTACAAGAAACCTCGTGATCATGGGGGTGTTGTATCCCGTCCACTAGCGTTAAGCTGAAGCCAAGAGTCATAGCGGCTAACATGGGGAACGACCCATAGACCATCATATATATAGGTATTGATTAACACAGAGCTAAATCCAAGAGTCACAACTGCCAATCAAGTCTGCATGTGTCGATATTGATTTTGCTAAGAGCTAACAGTACAGAGACGAACAGAAAAAAATGTTGGTTATATTATGTTTATGCTAATCCTTGCCTTGTGTAGGAATGGACCATCAACTATGGTAAGAGTCACTGAAAAAGTGATATAGATGTTGCTTAAATTTTTTATCATGATTTGTATCAAAGAATATGTCTTGTTATGTAAAAAAGAAATGATATCATGCGTGTAACTGACCCTAAGAGTTACTTGAACAAGATAAATGATAGTGGCTCATGAAATACGCTGCGCACTTCAAAAGAAATGAATATTCCCTTGTATGCTTGAAATAAATATAAATGAACTGTGGCTTTTTCGGAAGTGTTTTCAAAAAGATGTAATCTGACTCTGATTTGCATGAAATAAATATAGGTAAAAGTAGCAAGATCACATCACAAGAAATATTTTCTCACTAAATGAATTAGTGATCGTTTTAGACGATGTAGCCTTTGTTCACATTCACCAGTATGTTGATATACTGACCCACTATCAGTCAGCACGCAGGTGCAAGATGCATCAAGAATGATAGTACGAAGCGATAGCCCGAGCCTCATCCTCAATAGCCGAAAATCAGAAGAGATGCAAAGATGGATTTTCTGTTAAAAAAGATGGTCATCTGTTGCAAGAGTTGATTTTGTATATAAAGGAATATAATGCATGGAAGGGGATCATTGTAATTTGTAACGTTTCTGAGAGATTGTAAACCAAGTATGGCATTGTATCAGAGAGAAATGAGAGCTTTGTAATCTGTTCAAAAGAATATCAATAAAGAGAATTTTATTTCTGCTACCATGTGTTTAATTATATTCTGCAATATGTCCGTTGCTGCTTCAAATATCTGCAATATGTTCCGCTGCATTATTATCTATCTTGTCTATTTTCTTATTGTACTGGTCTTGGCCTTGTGGAAAAGCAACTTAGACTTGCCCGACATCATGCCCAAGCGAGGACGAACGGTGCCACATAGTCCGAAACGAGGACAAAAGGACTCTGCGGGATCGGGACGTAACATAATGGTATCAGAGCAACACGATCCTCTGGCCAATTGTTGATTCGATTGAATTTGAAGATGCTCTCCTTATTGAAATTTCCTTGCATGCTTGATATCATCGATGAGATGAATGCTCCATACAATAAGTTCGTAATATTTTTATGATGCCAACATATGTTTTATCGATTGATTGAGATTAAGATATTTTTGAACATGATTTTTTAATATGATCTAGGCCATGATTTTATGGATTGATGATGGCGATGGATGAAGACTATCACTGCTATAGATATCGTAAGTTTATCCTTAAGTTTCGAGGATAAAACTTTTTTCGATAGGCAATTATGTAGTGCCCCGCTTTGCGAAGGCACTAAATAAACAGAAAAATTAGATTGCTGACTCTATAATAGAAAACGATTGATCTGGGTAAGTGGACGAAGACTCATTTTCTGATTTGCTCACGCCTAATAAGAATCTGAGATTTTAATGTATGCTAAGAAAAGAACGAACCACGGCTATGCTAAACAAGATAATATGATGCCTTGCTGATAAATGAACGTTGTCTTGATCAAGAGAACTTTGCCAAGCTAACAAGAAGAGAAAAGATATTTGCCTACATGTTTCAATTTCGTATACTGTCAAAGGTAGAATGATATGCTAAATCTGTACAGAATTGATTATTATGTTTCAAATAGGTGAACAATTGCTTGTCCTTCAATGATGTTTTGAATGTTAAGACATGTACAGACGGACTTGTACATATTGCAAAGGAATAAAATATGTAGGAGCTTCGGCTCTGAGTTATATAGGAGCTTCGGCTCTGAGTTAAATAAAAGAGAGAAGGCAGAGTCATAGCTCTGTCGTTCAAAGATAAGAAATAGAGAAAAGGTGAAATGTTTGCTCAAAGATGAAATATTGCCTCAAAGATTTTATCTGATAAATATTGCATTTATCCATTGGTCTCGGACAACTTGTACACAAGGTCACTAGATCTCTTGACGGTTTCTAGGGCACTAGGAACCGATCGTCCTAGGAGAGATTGTCTAGACACCTTGAGGTACAAGAAACCTTGTGATCAGGGGATTTTGCATCCCGTCCACTAGCGTCGAGCTGAACCCAAGAGTCACAGTGGCTAACATGGGAAACGACCAATAGACCATCATATAGATAAGTGTTGACTGATGCAAAGCTGAACCCAAGAGTCACAGCTGCCAATCAAATTTGCATGTGTCGATATTGATTTTGCTAAGAGCTAACAGTGCGTAGACGAACAAGGAAAATGTTTGTTATATTATGTTTATGCTAATCCTTGCCTTGTGTAGGAATGGACCGTCAACTATGGTAATATTCACTAAAAAGTGATATAAATATTGCTTAAATTTTTTACCATGATTTGTATCAAAAAATGTCTTGTTGCAAAAAAAAAAGAAATGATATCATGCTTGTAACGACCCTAAGAGTTGCTTGAACAAGAGAAATGATAGTGGCTCATGAAATACGCTGCGCACTTCAATAGAAATGAATAGTCCCTTGTATGCTTGAAATGAATATAAATGAACTGTGGCTTTTTCGGAAGTGTTTTCAAAAAGATACAAATTGACTCTGATTTGTATGAATAAATATAGGTAAAAGTAGCAAGATCACATCACAAGAAACATTTTCTCACTAAATGAACTAGTGATCATTTCAGACGATGTAGCCTTTGTTAATATTCACCAGTATGTTGATATACTAACCTACTATCAGTCTGCATGCAGGTGCAAGATGCATCGAGATGGATAGTCTGAAGCGATAGCCCGAGCCTCATCCTCAGGACCGAAAAATAAGAAAAGATGCAAAGATGGATTTTCTGTTCAAAAAATGGTCATCAGTTACAAGAGTTGATTTTGTATATAAAGGAATGTAATGTATGGAATGGGATCATTATAATCTGTAATGTTTTTGAGAGATTGTAAACCAAGTAAGGCATAATTTCGGAGAGAAATGAGAGCTTTGTAATCTGTTCAAAAGAATATCAATAAATAGAATTTTATTTCTGCTACCTTGTATTCAATTATAGTTTAAAATTTGTCCGCTGCTGCTTCAAATATCTGTAATATGTTCCGCTGCGTTATTGTCTATCTTGTCTATTTTGTCATTATACAGGTCTTGGCCTTATGCAAGCGTAACTTAGGCTTGCACAGCATCACGCCAAAGCGAGGACGAACGGTGCCACAGAGTTCGAAGCAAGGGTAAAAGGACTCTGCGGGATCGGGGCGTGACAAACTTAGGCTCTACCGAAGCTTGTTGGACTAGTATTGCATCTATACAATTTGTTGAACAGAAATAGTCTCCGAAAGTCTATTAAATGGGTCCTGTGTGTCATTTGAAAATAAATAGCATATGGAAACTCACTTGAGTGGGACACCATTAGCATGTGTGTAGTAGGCTCAAAGGTCAAAACCATACATTGAGTCAAAAAGTTTGGATTGAGTTTGGGTCTCCAATTTCAATTGAAAGATTATATCGAAATTACGGTGAAGAGTAAAATGACCATTTTGACCCTAAAGTTGTACAAGAAAAATATAATGCAAGGGGACATATTTGAGTGGGACATGATATACCAAAATGAAGGTAGTCTCATTTAGAACACGCATATGGAACTTAGTTTCGAATAATTTGCCAATGTTGTGCTGCAAAAATTAATGCTACGGCAAAGTGTATTTATAGTCATAAATAAAAATAAAATATGGTTTAATAAATAAAAAAGATATAAAAATAAATAAATAAATTCCTAAAAATTTGAGGGCTAATAATGACTCACACGGGCAAATGACCTCCAACATTAATCCATAATTCAGAACTAATAAGTAGATCCAATAATGCCTTCTTTAAACTTATAAACTCGTAATGAATGGGATTCTCTCAAACTCCAACATACATGTTGATATTGATGGCAAACCTTGCCTTTCGTCCACTAGATGATCTCCTTGTAGTACTGAAGCCACACACATTGAAATGATCTTGATACAACATAACAATTGTTGTCTGGCTCAATGATATAAAGAATTTGTCAGGTTCTTTTATAGGCCAAGAGCATGAAAAAAGAAAGAGAATGTTTCTATCTTCTTGTGGCTTGCATGAATATTGAGGGTATTTATTATCATTTTGAGGTACTCTATAACCCTCCAAGAATCCACTACCAAAAAATACCAATATTATGTAGAACGAGATATGAGGTGTTTTATTTGGATAAGACAAAGCCTCTACAAAGTTTCAAGTTGTTGATTGAATAAACCTATATTAGAAACACTTAAGTAGCAAAGATCTAGTAGTGTGAAACCCCATACTACCCTAGAATACAATTTTAGAGAAATTAAGATTTTATTAAAAGTTATGAAATTTTCTTGGATTTATAGGAATTATTTGTTTAAGAAAATGAATTATGTTCAAATTTCTAGGCATTATTGTGAGGAGACATGACCATGTTTTGATATCAAACTTGACATATGGTCTCATTAAGCCATAATCTAGTTTCTACGACTTTTCAAAAAAATTTCTAATTAATTTTGTACTTCTAAATCTCTAAAGTAGTTTTTTTTAATTAAGGCAACACTAATTAAAACTATAGTTTTCTAATTAAATAATATTTTTTCCTAAATTATTAGCTAGTGTTGTTTGCCATAAAAAAATCAAAGACAGGTATTACAGAAATACTGAAATTGATTGCAAACTCGCTTGTACAAAAAAAGCCTAAAAAGAAATCCTGGGAAACAATCTAAGTACAATTTTTAGTTTTGATTCTGGGGGATGACGGTAGAGGCTCGGGAAAGTGCTATCAACTCTGCCTTACTCCTTGGACTATCTGACGCAGTCCTTAACTCTTGAAGAAATTGCTTTTCGAAGATTGCCAGCCTTTTGCAGGGGTGTAGTACCCTACTATTTATAGTGGTATATATGCTGAGCCGCATAGATGACATGTGGCCACGTGGCTGATTAGCATGTGAAGACCTGCTCTTTGACCGCCATCTGTCGATTTGTTGGGATTTTGTTACAGCAAATCTAGGTAGTTAAGACTTAGTCAGCCTGACACGTGTCCTGTCGCAGGAATCATTTTGAGCCGCATGAGTCTCTTAGTTTTCGACCATGTGGGGCTGCATGAGACTCATGCGGCTTAAGTCGCAAGCTTCCTTAGCCCGCATACAGCTTAAGGATTTAAGCCGCATAGATTCTGTATTTTGGCCGCATAAAGCTCATGCGGCTTGGGTCACAGTCGCCCTTGGCCGCATGAAGTTCGAAGATTTTGGGGCCACATATGTCTGAGCTGCATAAGGTTCATGCGGCTTAGGTGACACTCTTTCTGGCCGTATGAAAGCGTATGAACCCTGCTTTTGGTGACGTCTCACGTCTTATCTTTTTGTCAAAGTGCTAGAGCTGTCATTTTTGTCAGTTTTGATAGAACTTGTCAGCTTTATCAGACGAATCGATCCTCTTGGTCGTATATCTTTCTTCTACAGTTGGTTGTCGATGGGCCGAATAAGGCACTGAATCTGTCATACGGCTTTCCTTTATGCGAACTTTTTTGGCCCAAAGTTTATATACGATAATTTGTGATCCGCATGAACCCCATATTTTCTATGCTTCTACAAGACCCCCTTCAAAGTTTTTAAATTGCAAATTTAGAATACTTTAAATAAGAAGCATGGAGATATGTCAAGCTGCAGGGAGTCTTCAAGTCGCAGGGATTTTACGAGCCGCAGAGAGATCTCGAGCCGCAGGAAAATCTTGAGCCGCAGAAAAATCTTGAGCCGCAGAAAAATCTTGAGCCGCAGAGAGACCCCATCAACATGCCAGCTGTCACTACTGTATTTAATTTTTTTGATTCAGTTGTGGATCTCTTTTCGAGATAAAGCCGACGGTTACTAGGGATAAAGTCCCCAAATGTCAACATTATCTTTAATGATCTCGAGAATCAAAGAGGCGCTCTTTCATGATAAGCCGACGGTTATTTAAGAATAAAGTTCCCAAACGTCGTCATTATCTTAAATGATCTCGAGAACTGAAGAGGCACTTTTCAGCAACTCTATAAATAGAGGTCATTCAGAAATAGATTTTCCTCTTTCACCTTCTTCTCCTTCGATTTTATCATACTTTCTGCTATGGCTCCAAAGGCTTCCAAGTCGACTGGTACGACGGCCAAAAGGAGGGGACTTGCCTCTCCGTCGAGAGCAGCAGATGCTCCTTCCATTCATCCCAACGTGCAACCCCTTCTTAAGAGTAAGGACGGTGGAAAGATGACGACTGAAATTTTGAATGGCAACGTCTCATATTTCATGTACGGGCCTGTCATATACAGCCTCTGTGCTTTAAGCCTGGTCGATGCATGCCCTATCTTATTTGGACCGCATGTGTTCTGTATGATAGGGCCGCATGGGTTGGGTCGCATAACCGCTGCTTATTCGAACTTGAACCGCATAAGTGCTTCAAGATTGATCCATATGAATATTTTATGATCGGGCCACATGAATACTGTATGATTGGGCCACATAATTGCCTCATGACGGAGCCGTATGAGTACCTTATGATTGGGTCGCATGAGTATTTCATGACTAAGCTGCATAAATGCCTCACAATTGAGCCGTATGAACACTTCATAACTGAGACGCATAAGTGCTTCATGACTGAGCTGTAGGAGTACTTCATGAAGCCGGCCTCATGACTTTGGGCCGCATGAGTTCTATTTTGGCTAGGCCGCATAACTGAAAAAAAACCAGAGTTCGTTGTTTTCTTTTTTTTTGGTGCTAAGTCCCCCTTTTTTCCATGTTTTATAGGGATCTGGCTAGCAAACTTCTCCAGGACCGGTGTCGGCGATAGAGTAAAAATACACCATTCTGACACCTACATCAGACAGCTCAAAACTCTTCATGCTTCGGAAGAGTCCTCCCCAGGTGGTAGGAATGGCCTTTATACCTCGGAGAGTTGGACGGTGGTCAGGCGTCGTTATGAACGTCCTGCCTTCACGGCTCTCCAAGTAGGCGAAACCACCATCAGGGATAATGTTTTGAAGGTATGGTCCTTCGGGGGAGCGAAACTAAGGCATTCGCAATACGGAGGGGATGATAGCATGCTATATTTTCCCTCCTCTAGGCAGCTCATTGGGGATTCAACAACTTTATTTGCTTCTCAGCAGTAAAACATAACTTCTTTCGAGGGCCATGAAACTGCTTGAAGACGAAGTGCTGTCAAACTGACCAAACTATGTATTGCCAAATTTTTCTTTCTTTGTTTTATGCTGTCGATGTAGTCCTATGAATGTAACTAATTTTGAGTAAGCAGAGTATGTTCACTCCATTCTTTATTTGTGGTATTTTGTGGTGCTTGTACTAGAGGGCCTAATACAGCATTTGTATTTGATAAAGGTTATCCCACTGGGGGATTTTTGTGGATCTATTGTCCTTTTGTGCATCTGGAAATACGAGCAAATAGATTTGAATAATATTTTGTGGACCTACTACTATTTGGTACACCGATGGTGCGAGTAATAGATTAGAATAATAAAAAATTTATTGACTTATTACCCGTTTTGTGTATTGGCGATACGAGTACTGATAATAAGTGGAGAGAAAATCGACATATTTACTCAGAGATAATGAGGACATGGTAAATATAGGTCTAAAGTAGAGCCTTCCTACTCAGAGGTAATGAGGACGTGGTAGGAGTAGGCATAATAGGGGTACACAGAACAACTCAGAGGTACTAACAACGTGGAAGTTCTATGCATCAGGTGATTTGTTTGTGATGGATGGAAAAACAACTCAGAGGTAATATGGACGTGGTTATTTCTCCGTTGGGGAATTTTGTGGACCTATTACCTTTTTGTGCACTGATGGTACGAGTAATAGATTAGAATAAGTTTTATGGACCTATTACCCTTCTGCGCACTGGTGGTGCGGATAATAAATTTTGATGCAAACTCTTGGTGAAGAAAAGCATTTAATGTGGAAGTTCATAGATATGACCAGGAGATGAGATATGAATCCATTCGGAGCAGTCAGAGAGTAAGTTCAGTGGTACCTGAGGGTAATAACTCAACAATCTCGGAGATTTGTGGTCAGAGTATAAGTTCAGCGATACCAGAGGGTACATAACTCACAATCTGGGAGATAGTTGGAAGATATTGTTTAGACATAATATTTCTTGAGAAACTTGCCGTTGATGGGCATCATGAGAAAGTCTCCATTTTGTTTTGCGAGACGGTACGCGCCGTTGGAGAATACGGTCTCGATAATGAACGGACCCTCTCATTTAGGCTGAAATTTGTCGGGGGTGTTGTGAGTCATGACCATTGGTCTGTGAATGGCCAAGACTAGATCGCCGACTTGGAATATTCTCTGTTTGACTTTCTTGTTGAAAGCCCGGGAGAGGCGTGCTTGGTAGAGCTCTATGCTTTGTTGAGCTTGTAAACGTTTCTCATCTAATGCTTCCAACTCTTGTAGCCGTCGACGGCAGTTATCGTCCGACGTTAACCGGTAAGTAAGGGCCACTCGAAGTAAGGGAATCTGAGTCTCCAATGGAAGGATTGCCTCAATCCCGTAAACCAAGGAAAATGGTGTATTTCCTGTAGCCGTCCGAATTGTGGTACGATACGCCCATAAGCACTCGCCAAGCTTTTCATTCCAGTCACGTTTGTTTGAAGACACGAACTTTTTGAGGAGCTTGATTATGGTTTTATTGAAAGTTTCTGCCAGACCGTTAGCCGATGGGTTATATGCTGTCAAGGCCATGTTCTGAATCCGATTCTTGTCACAAAATTGATAGAAAGCGTGGCTTGCGAACTGCGGACCATTGTCATGAATAATCCTCCATGGCAGTCTAAAATGGTAGATAATGTGATATTTTATGAAGCTAATCACATTCGATGTCTTAACCTCTGCCAGCAGAACAGCTTCCGCCTATTTTGAGAAGTAATTAGTGATTGCAAGTATGAACCGATGCCATTTAGACGACGGCAGAGTGATTGGCCCAATGATGTCCATTCCTTATGCTTCAAATGGCCAAGAGGCCACTGTCGGGTACAAGAATTCAGATGACAGATGTATGAAATATGTATGGATCTGGCAAGCCTTGTACTTCTTTGCATAATCAACTGCATCTGCTACTATTGTGGGCCAGTAATAACCCATCCGACGGAGACGAACTTGCAATTTTGGGCCAGGTTGGTGAGCCCCACAAGTGCCGTCATGAGCTTCGCGTAAAGCTTCTTTGGCTTCTGCATTTGACAGGCATCTTCATAGTAGCCCATCGTAGGATCATCGATATAACATTTTTGTCTCTGTATCATAGAAGAATCTGAGGGAGCGTCTTCTGATTGAAGTTGCTTCCTTCATGTTCTCTTGCACAATTCCATAGACTGCAAAGTCGATGAGTGGGCGTCTCCAGTCTTGTATGTCGTTGGTTATCTGTGCGAAGTAACTCAAACCCAGTTGAAGATTGTTCCTGGGACAGACCAGTTCATGGCCTATTAAGTCGACTAGATGGTGAGTATTATTTGGAAGTGCCAAAGAAGCGGCGACACCTGCTAGAGCATCGTCTTCGATATTTTGGAGCCTAGGAACGTGCTCTATAAATAATCCTTATAAGGTTACAATGATGGCCATTGCTGTCTGATAATAGGGAATCAGGTCCTCATTACGAACCTCATTTGAACCTCGGATCTGGTTAACCAACAACTTTGAGTCACCATATGCTTCCAGGTACTTGATCCCCACTTCTTTTACGGGTTGGAGTCTGATGACTAGCGTTATATTCAGCTACGTTGTTTGAACAGGGTTCTGTAAGAGAATATGCCCGATTGACCATCAATCCATAGGAGGAAATTAATACTACCCCGACTCCTGCGACGATATCACCTTGTGGCCCTGTTCTTGAAGTACCGTCAAAGAATATTTGCCAAATGGCATCATGCGAAATCATGTTCGAGGTGACGACTTTGTCGGGAATTTCTTCATAGATTCTGGCTGTTTCTGAGCCTGGATGGGCTGTTAGGAAGTCAGCCAGGACTTGACCTTTGATAGCCTTCTGCGAAACAAAAACTATGTCGTATGGGGATAATAGTATCGCCCAGGTGGCTAGACAAGAACTGAGTGCACCGGGCTTGGTCGTGAGAACCCTGAGAGGATTAACTCGTGAAACAACATGGATGGTCTGCCCTGTCACATAGTGTCGTATTTTCTGAATGGCAAACACTAGGGCAAGATACTCCTCCACGACGGTGTACCTATGTTCCGGTCCTACCATCATCCGGCTGAGATAGTAAATAGCTTATTCATGTCCCGCATCATTATTCTGTGCTAGCAGAGCACCGAGGGAGTGTTCCATCGCCCGTACATAGAGCAAGAAGGGCTTTCCGACGACCGGGGCTACCAGAACTGGCGGGTTCGTCAGGTACTCCTTAATATCATTGAAGGCACGCTGACATTCCTCATTCTATACGAAAGAGACACCTTTTCTCATGAGTTGAGTGAAGGGTTGACATCGCCCTGAGAGGATAGATATAAACCTCCTGATGTAGGCTAGTCTTCCCTGAAGGCCATAGAGTTTGCGGAGGTTCCTTGGTGGACTCATCTCCAGGATTGCTTTTGTTTTGTCGGGATCTATGTGAATGCCCCGAAAAGTAATGACAAAGCCCAAGAACTTTCTGCTGGACACCCCCAGAAAAGACTTGGTGGGATTCATATTCAGGTTGTGCGCTCGCATGAGGTCGAACACTGTTCTCAAATCATATAAGTGATCATTTTTGGAGTGGCTCTTGACGGCGATATCGTCAACGTAACACTCCACCGTCTTGCACAAATGATCTCTGAAGATGGAACTCATAGCCCGTTGATATGTAGCATCGGTGTTCTTCAGGCCAAAGGGCATGATCGTATAACAATATACGTCGATCGGTGTTCGAAATGACGTATCCTTCTCGTCGTCAGGAGACATCTTAATTTGATTGTATCCTAAAAATCTATCCATAAAGGTCATACGCTCGAAGCCATACGAATTATCGATCATTATGTCCGTGATCGGAAGAGGGAATTCATCCTTAGGGCATACCGCATTCAGATTGCGAAAATCGATGCAGATTCAGATCTTTTCGTTCTTCTTGATGACTAGTACTATGTTGGCTACCCAGTCTGGGTGCTGCTCTTTGCAGATGAAACCGCTAGCTATAAGCTTGTTTACTTCTGCTTCAATAGAATTTATGATGTCTGGACGAAATCGCCGCTGCTGTTGTTTGACTGGTTTTTCGTCCGGATAAATATTGAGCTTATGAAGTACGATCTCGGGGTTTAGCCCTGACATGTTTTCATAACTCCAGGCAAAGACGTCGATGTATTCTCTGATGAGTTGTAACAACGACTCCCGCTCGCCGTCTGTCAGGCTTTTGCTGATGAAGATTGGCTTTGGAGAGGATTCATCGCCGAAGTTAACTTGCATAACCTCATCCTTAATGGGAGGATCACAAAGTTTAAAGCGTTTCTCCTATTGTGCATCTACTTGCTGGACCCACGGCTCTAACTCAAGTGGTTCAAGTAGATCTTCGTCTTCCTCTTCGATATCAGCAGATGTCATATTGACATATAATGTCAGTCGAAATATATCTCCAATACTGCAATCAGAGTCGTAAATGGGTGACTCGGACGAATAAGAGTGCCACTCGCATTCTTCATCAAAACTTTCAAAAATTGTTAGTGGTGTCACATACCCGAGGTCGCGTCTGGATTTGTGATAGTGGTCCTGAGGTTTCCCTGCCGGTGCCGACGGCTGTAGAGGCGATCGCCGACCATTGCCGTGCTTCAGACCCGGAGTAGCCTCTATGTCATACCCCTGCTTTCGTATGAAGTACTTGGCTTGAGGACTATACAGGTAGAGCGGTAATCTTCCAGTGTCGGGTCCGAGATCGGGCTCTTTGGCGTGAAAGATTGAGAACCATTTTTTCGGCCGAAGATGATCGTGTGATCCCATCCTCTTCTGTCTGGGACCAGGAAGTGAGCGCCTTTAATGGGAGCAAGTTAATTTGGGGTATGGATGGTTGTCACCCGTGTGTACAGGCTAACGTCTAGACAGTCCCGTACAGTATACATTAGATTAGGCTTATCATACTCAGAATCGTCTAACGACGGCCTCTTATTGATGAAATAAGAAATTTTATCCACAGGGATTACATCATCAGGAGAGGGGCTATCTACCTGTGTAACCAAGTATTTGGCGAGTTCTTCGTCCTCTTCGGCTACCCCCTGCGAGCTTAGAGGTCGGGATGCTGTCTTGGGCAACTTGACCACCAAGGATTCAGCTTGAGATATTGACTTGCCTAAGAGTGTTGGATCGACACTTGGTTGACGGCTCGTCTTGGGAAAACGGATGACCATTGGCTCGGCAGGGGACCTTGTGCCTTCCGGTTGCCTTTGAGTGGATTTTGGCAATCGGATCACCATCGGCGTTATAGAGGGCCTCGCATCTTCTTGTTGCCTATGATTGGATTTTGGCAGTTGGATCACCATCGGCCCTATGACAGGTTTTGGCTCCTGGCTGGATCTCGGGAGCCGGATGACCATTGGTTCCAACTGCGTAGGTGAGGCAGAAGAACCAAGCACCTCTTTATTCAAAGTTGCGACGAGGGGTACAGCCTTGCCCGGTTTGCGAGCCTGGAGATGAATTTTCAAAGGTTCTTCTGGCCCTGTAATGGCCTCCAGTTCGTCAGTTATATGTTTACTGGATTCGTCATATAGACAAGCCTCCGAAGAATAATAAGATTCAACCCCTTTGAAGGGATCGATGTCGACGAATTCAGTTTTCACGAAACCGTACTTACTGACGTACTTGAAACACTAGTGAAGGGTGGATGGCACGATCATATAGTCATGCATCCACGGACGTCCCAGGAGGATGTTGTAAGAGGTGTCTGTATCTATGATGTAGCAGGTAACCTCCGTCTTCAGGTCACCAATCTAACATTTCAATCGAATCTTCCCCAGGGATAGCTCCTTCCCGAGTTAAAACCGCTAATGGCAGTGTTGGTCACTGCTAGCCGGTGCATAGAGATGCCAAGAAGTTGGAGTAAGCTTTTCGAGATTATGCTTATTGACGAGCCAGGGTCGATATGCATCTGATCCACCTTGATGTCGCCTATATATCCAGTGTAGTACAAGGGGCGATCATGCAAATTAGACTTAATCAACATGTCCTGTGGAGTAAATACAATATTGGGTATTGCATCTGTGCTATCGTTGCCCTGTAGATCTGCTGGCGAGTCTTCCCCTGGAGGCTTGACCTGAGCTAAGTAGGCGACAGCATTCTGGAGTGATTCGCTTAATACGACACGAAGATCCTTGGAGAGCCTTAGGAGCTCGTATAACGACAACTTTGCTGGTGTATTATCCAATTGTGCTAATATGTCAAAGTTGTAAGGTCTCTCCAGTCCCTGAGGTACATC
The DNA here is from genome assembly GCA_029216955.1 of Iris pallida. Taxonomy (NCBI): domain Eukaryota; kingdom Viridiplantae; phylum Streptophyta; class Magnoliopsida; order Asparagales; family Iridaceae; genus Iris; species Iris pallida. The sequence continues at coordinate 5,885,733 of JANAVB010023800.1, forward strand.
GTTACGGAGTGGCCTGTCGAAGCAGGTTTCCTTTGACTTGGACTTATCCGCCAGTGGAGGCTGAGATGGCCTTGGAACATCAGAGGGACGCAACGTTGCCGGCTGAGGATCTTCGACTGAATTATCTCGTACGGGCTGGACTTGTGCTCCGGATCGGGTAACAACGGCTGCAGCTTTTTCAGCTTCCACTAAAATTGTATGGCAGGATCTAGACTTCCTGTCCTTTTTCTTGCTGGTAGGAGATGACACCTCCTGCATAACTTCGGGCACTAAGTCTGGATGCACCCACATGATATCTCCTCGCGATGTGGTGAGTGGTACCAATCCAGATGTCTGGCTCCGGACGGATGGAAGATTAGTAACCTCCATCGTTGCCCGAGCGACAGGTATTACCCCGTCTGGAGTGCTTGTTGAAGGAAAGTCGCCGAACTAAATCGACACCAAGTTCGCCGCCACGGTAACCTCTTCAATTCGACAGAGCTTTGGAGTCGATAAGACTCTGAATGTACCGCTTTAATTGGAAGTAGTCATGAATAGAATGATGGACATAGCGATGGAAGTGACAATATTTTGGGTCCTCTATTTCTGCCGCTCGGGGCTCGCATCTTGGTGGAGGGAGCTGGATCCTACCCCATTGCAAGAGCATATCGAAGATAGGTTTGACATGACTATCTTCAAATGAGTAATTCACCTTGGGCCAATGACCTTTCGCCTATTTTTGTTCGAGCTTCTGGGTCGCATCAGCGACCATGGCCTGTTTGCCCTTATTGTCCCGGTTGGAGGTGGCACCACTGTTGTTGTTGCTGGAGGTGGAACCAGAACGTCTGCCCTTATCCTCTCCGTCTGGGATGTATAATCCTAACTGGCAAGCCTTCTTCAATTTTGCCTCTGGATTGGTAGCACTTATGATGGAGGTCGTCCAATCCATAAACTAATCGTCACCCATCCAGAGGCTAATTGCAGGAAGCAACTTCTTCTGGCAGATTTCAATCAAGGAGCTCTCGGGATTGCCTTAGGGCAATCTCATTACGGTTTGGCAGAACCGCTCGATATAGTTCCTTGTTAGCTCCCTCTCTCCCTGAACGACGTCCATGAGAGATGACATCGTTACATCATGCCCCACTTCGTAGAATCTTTCTAGGAACATGTGCTAAAAGTCGTTAAAAGAATGGATGCAGTCGTCGGGAAGGTTGCGGTACCAGTCGAACGCGATCCCCTCTAATGCTCTGATGAATAATCGCGTATGGCATCACTATACGGCAAGTGGTCGGTTGTGACTTCAAAGTAAGTCATGTACCGACTAGCAGAGGTCTTTTCGTCATAAGAATCGATATGAAACGACTTGTACCGTGGTAGAAAAGGTACATCTCTCCATGCAACGGGATATGGTTACCGTATTCTGAGATCCCGAGAGGAGTCTCGGGCATTGAACATTGCTCGAAGCTCTTGGACTTCCCTCCTTGCCTCCTTAGCTTCATCTGCAGCTGAAAGAACGGATGCTCCTAAGAGATCATCACCCAAAGGAGGGGCGGTCGTATTGGAGTTCGCGTTGACTGTGGGTCCCAAGCCTGTTTGTCCGGGCATCCTTGTCGGTTGGCTTGGCAAGGTGGCTTTGATTTCATCCACGGACTTGACCAAGGACATGAGCATGGCTTCAAGTACTTCTAGACTTTATCGATCAGAAGGCGCTTCATGATCATCGTCTGCCATAAAGACTGTCCTCACGTGGGTAGAGGTGGAAGGGATCATAGCAGAGGTGCTCTCTGTGTCGTACCCTTGTACAGAGAAATCGTCGGGAAATGTCGGACTGTCATCTTCCTCGGACTTGGAAGGGGTGCTACCCCTTGTATAGGAAGCTGCATCATCTTGGTGAGGGTGGTGGCCCTCAGGGAAGTCCAAGTCTGTTGCGTAGTTCTGGGGGACCTCTACCCCCTGTATGTGCTCTTGGTACACTGAGTTATCGCATATATTGAGGGGACTGCTACCCCCAGCTTCATCTACTCTCAAGGAGGTCGAAGGTGCACCCCCGGGTGCGGGAAGCTTCTTTTTGGATCGAGTGCCTAAATAGATACCCCCTGTGGTTGTCGGTGGGAACCCTCCAGATGAGGGTCTCCTTACGATACTGGCCGAGATTGCCGGGCTGGAAGAGCCTGTCTTCTTTCCTCCCTTTCCAGGAGGAACCTTTTGAGTTGAATTACAGGAGGCGAAAGGAAACACCTCATCCCCTGGAATTTGCACATATTTCTTGAGTTATCGCCGGACAGGTGCTGGCTGCTGCAGTCGTTGGAAAACTGACTGCCGACCTTCAGGTGCTGCTAATTTATCGTAACAACAGTTGATGATGACTCGGGTGCAATGACGTCCCGAGAGGTGCTCACTGCATGCCAATGCTTCCACCTTGCGTTTGTGAGTAATCACCTCACGCAAGTCGGTAGCAAGCTGATCTACCTTTGCACCAAACTTGTGGACTCAGGTATCCCGAGCGCACAAGTACTTAGGTATCATGTTTGCTCCCTGATCCGTGGCTAGTAAAAGCACTTGCTCTGTATCGTTGGGGGGAGACTTTAAAGATCCACCCTGTCCATTAGCCCTGGGGGACTGGATGCGGGTGGTTCTGTACAACTTTTCATCAGGAGCCCGTGTAACAGTTAACGGGGCCCGCTGACAGTCAGTAACTTGGACAGTTGACTGGGCTTGTTCAGTCCGTACTGCCCTAGACTTTTTTGACTTAGCGCCCGAAGGCGCATAGTAAAAAGAGTCCAGATTGATACATCCTACTTTCTCAATGGGCTGCGTGGAGTCAGGCCCGCATGAGAGACGGTTGAACACAGAGCTTCTGACAGGGCCGCATGAGACATCCTGTCTGAGGCCAGGATTGGCTGCCGTATGGGCTATCTTCCTGCGGCCAGAGCTGGCTGCCGCATAGGCCATCTTCCTGCGGCCAGAGTTGGCCGCCGCATGGGCCATCTTTCTGTGGCCAGAGTTGGCTGCCGCATGAGTTGTCTGCCTGCGGTCAGAGTTGGCTGCCGCTTGTGTCTTGGTTGCCGCATGGACAGACTTTCCATCTCTCTTATGCGCCTTCTTCTTTATCCGCATAGATTTTCCTTGTGCCTCCAAAAACTCAGTATCGTAGTATTTTCCTCTGCTAGATTTAGGGATAGTGGGGTCCTCTACGGTCGAAAGAAAAGTCGCAGGAGAGCTTTGGTCACTGTCTTGGGCTGCAGAAGGAGCTTCTTCGAGAACTTGGTCGGGGGGCAACAGTTTTATGCGTCGACGTTCTGTGAGTCCTCTTTGGGTTAGCTCGCTTCTATGACGGGCTGGCGCTCCCTTTAGAGAGCAATTCTTCGAAGGCTTGTTGGTCAAAATGAACCACAAGCATCTGTTGTGTAGAGCCGAGCTTGGACGCATCAGATTGTGTCACCAACTTCTCATCGGAAGAGAAGGACGTCCCCAGCAGAGTCTCGATCGTATTTGCCATAAAAAAATCAAAGACAGGTATTACAGAAACACTAAAATTGATTGCAAACTCGCTTGTACAAAGAAAAGCCTAGAAAGAAATCCTAGAAGACAATCTAAGTACAATTGTTTAGTTTTGATTCTGGGGGTGACAGTAGAGGCTCGGGAAAGTGCTATCAACTCTGCCTTACTTATTGGACTATCTGACGCAGTCCTTAGCTCTTGAAGAAATTGATTTTCGAAGGTTGCCAGCCTTTTGCAGGGGCGTAGCACCCTGCTATTTATAGTGGTATATATGCTGAGCCGCATAGATGGCCTGTGGCCACATGGCTGATTAGCACGTGAAGACCCGCTCTTTGGCTGTTATCTATCGATTTGTTGGGATTTTGTTGCAGCAAATCTGGGTAGTTAAGACTTGGTCAGCTTGCCACGTGTCCTGTCGCAGGAATCATTTTGAGCCGCATGAGTCTCTTAGTTTTCGACCATATGGGGCCGCATGAGACTCATGTGGCTTAAGTCGCAAGCTTCCTTAGCCCGCATACAGCCTAAGGATTTAAGCCGCATAGATTCTATATTTTGGCCGCATAAAGCTCATGTGGCTTGGGTCACAGTCGCCCTTGGCCGGATAAAGTTCGGAGATTTTGGGGCCGCACATGCCTGAGCCGCATAAGGTTCATGAGGCTTAGGTGACACTCCTTCTGGCCGTATGAAAGCATATGAACCCTGCTTTTGGTGACATCTCACGTCTTATCTTTTTGTCAAAGTGTCAGAGCTGTCATTTTTGTCAGTTTTGACAGAACTTGTCAGCTTTATCAGACGAACTGATCCTCTTGGCCGCATATCTTTCTTCTGCAGCTGGTTGTCGACGGGCCGCATAAGGCACTGAATTTGTCATACGGCTTTCCTTTATGCGGACTTGTTTGGCCCAAAGTTTATATTCGGAAATTTGTGATCCGCATGAACCCCATATTTTCCATGCTCTACAAGTGTATCAGCCGGACCTGATCTTAGACTGCATTTTAAGTCATCATGAACCAACCATCTATCGTAGTGGGATTAAGAGTTAGTCGTATGACACTAATCCAACAGTTTAAGCCATCAGTTGTAAACCATTGATTCAACATCTATTTATACCCACAGATCTTTGAATTAAAATAATACATGTTAGTAACCACAACCCAGACCCACTTACACCTGCAACCAATCATGAGCTCGATCTTCACCTCTGATCTTGAGTCGAAAAGGACCATAGTTGTATGATTCTCCTAATTGTATTAGGATTTCTGTTCCTACTCTTTCTCTACTCGAACCCGAAGTTCCTATATAAATAGCTTTAGACCCTGACCCTTTGTGTCTTCTTCATAAAACGGTGTCCCTCTGCGATCGCGGTTGTGTCCCCGCGCATCCGTCTACTTCCCGACCCCCAATCCAAAATCAACCACCACTAAAGTGACCCCCTGATAATTTCTATCCACACTAGCTTGTCCATGACTCAGGATCCATGTCTATCAAAACAAGACAGAGAGAGTAGATGGTGGCAAAAAATTTAAGAGCTTGTCGCGACCAATCTTGTGGTCATCTTTGTGATCCAAATTTGTCGTTGAGGTTATTGCATGAAAAAGTCTATCTAGGAAGACATCTGCACGACCACAATGTCATTTGATCGACGAAATCAGTTCATAACATTATACTATGTCCATGTTGATTCTAGCAGTATGTTTAGGTTTTGAAGCCATGTCTTCATGCCATGTTGCCCAATCATCGATCCGTTTTCATGTAACTCCTCCCCCCTGTGTCTGAACTGTACAGTAGGATGGACTAGATCGCGACTGTACATCGCGTGCGAGCCTGGAGCACTTACTCTACCTCTTGTCCATAATTATTAATCTGGACTTTTTGGAAGATGTGATAGTTGGATCTTTGATCCATCTATTCCATTGTGTTCGTAATGACTTTTTATCCTAGTGTACCAATTTTTGTATATACCTGGACTCATTAGATATATCAAATCGCCCCACCTTCAATTTATAATTAGTTTGTATCGGGTTCATATCTCAAATTTGTGCAACAAAATTGAAATTTGTGGATTCAAGTGATCTCATATTGCTAAAATTAACAAGGTAAACATAGTGATTGACAAAATGAGATCGTTAACCTTGTAATTGACCATTTTATCTCAATTTGTATGTCGTAGGTCCCACTGCACGAATTATGAAATAAAAACTTGATTTTTTTTTTACTTAAACCTATAAAGGGGAATTTAATTTGAAGGAATATAGTTTATATGGACTAAAATAACCTATATCTAGAAGACTTGGCACTAACTTACCTAGTTAACTCAGTCAATATGCAACCTAAGTCAATCTAAACTTAATAAATAAATTATATATTATGTCTTGTATGTGCGATGTTTTGGTTGTTTGTGGGATTCAGTGGATTAGTTGTGTTTTTAATTAACTGCTCATGGATATAGCCCGTGGTTAGGCTTAGCTTGGGATTTGGCTCTTTGCCCAGTCATTGTTAAGAGGTAAGTACAATATTGTGTACTATTTATATTTGTCATATATTGTTATAAATCATGTTAGTGGTTCTTGATATCCTATTTACTTGTGCACAAGATATAAGTATTGTCCTGATATTGTTTATATATGTTTATTCAATCTTTCTTGTTTATCAATGTTAATGTTTCAATGTTAAAGTGAACATGTTTACTTGTGAGATATGGGTAGGAATAATACAATCAGTATGCATGTGATCTACGTAATGTAATGCAATATTGATAACCGACGTTTTACCTCACTTATTGATTGTCATGTCATAATACGTCTACATGCAGAAAATTTATATTCTAAAACACATTGTATAGGTATTACTACTATACAAGATATTGTGTGGCATGTTAGCTTCTTAGTTTCAGTCTCTTAGAGATGTATGTTGCTAGTATTGTTCCTATTCTTACTTAGTCTATTATAGTTTCGTATTAAGTATAGTTCTTAATCTTGATCACGTTCAAATAGTACATATGTCATAGTATATAGCTTTATTGTACTGTTGTATTTGCTCCACTTCTGACTGGATAATGTTGAAAAGTATGTGACTTTTCTCTATTCTACGATGAGATCAATGTGGAAAGCATATTCCCTCCTCCCGAGACTCATAGCCTAAAGTGGTATATTTTTATTCGTATATTTTCACGCTCTTGTTAGTAGCCAGTTATTGTTGTGTAGTTAGTCTTTTCGGCCTAATATTTGTTTTTGTTTAGAAAAGAAAGAACGTTTCTTTGACAAAAATTTGTGATCACTTACTAACAATAAAGAAATTTCTATTACAATAATTGTAACTACACAAAGAATTCTAAGTGCAAGTTGAGATTCTCGAGAATGTAGCGGTGGAGAACTCGATCTGCATGTGATCGATGCTCCGTTGATTATCTGAAACAAATATGGGAAGCAAACTCTGGCTCACAATATTGTTGAGGTCAGAATTCAATAGCAAGATGGCACTAATGCTCACGAATCGAAGCCTTTGATGCCTTGGCAGCACAAAAACTGTGGTATTTATAGCCAATTAATACTATAATGGCTGACTGTTGGTTTTTCGCATAAAAATATGAGCAAATACACTATTGCACCCATTTTTGCATAGAAGGCAGTGGCGCTGAAGTCATGTCTTCACTGGACATAAATTCTAGAATTTGAACTAACGTAAACATGTGCACAAAAACTATCTAGGAATCTTGGTGAGATCAAGCAAGTCTGGGAATCTCGATGAGATCAAGCAAGTCTTCGGGTGTCACTACCACTTTTCTAGGACAAGGGTATTTTTGTCATTTCACAATTAGTGTATTTTTCTTTTAATATGATGGTTGTATTTATTAGTAGTAGCTTATTCATTAGTCATGATAGTCCCCATTTAGATTGACTCGACCAATTAGTTGATTCATTAGACTCTAGTCATGACCAAGTTGGATACAAGCCTTAATTAGATCAAAACCATTTAGCCCACTTAAGGACCTACCTAATACTAAGTATAATGAAGAGACTAGGGCTTGTCTAGTGCCTATTTAATCCCCTTAAACCCCTAAATGGCAGCCACCACTCCTTAGGGTTTCCACTCATCCTTTCCATCCAAAACTCTTCTAAATTGTTTCCTTCTTCCTCCATTTGTTGTGCAAAGGCTTGGGGGAGCTCAAGGAGCCTTGGTGAAGGCTCTAGCAAGGTTTTGGGAGATCCTTCTCCATCCATCTCCCTTAAATTCGTGGAGCTTGTTGTAGGCTACATTCTACAAAGGTATAACCCTCTAAACTTGCTTTTTTATGGTCAAATTTCATGTATTTATATAGGAGACCCCTCCCATGACTCATAGGAAGTAGATTGAGGTCCTAATGAGTCCTATTGTGATAGTTCTATAGATTTTGTGTCCATTTATGGAAAACTACGAAATTTGACCCCAAGGTGTTTGTAGAAATGTCACAATGATAATTTAGGTTCTATTTTCAGATTTATTGGCTTGAATATAGCTTGGTTATTCATTTAATAGGTATTCATTTGATTTCTAAGTATTTCTCATCTATATATTTATAAGTATGAATTTATTTATAGGTATGAATATATATATATATATATATATATATATATATATATATATATATATATATATATATATATATATATATATATATATATATATATGAGGTGATGTGAGTGAGCCATTTTGTGCTCACTGTGGGGTGTCCAGTTATCTTAGAGAGAAGGGAGTAGGAGACAAGTTGGGTCAGGGCCTGATTGGCTTGTGCATGGCCCAATTCGGGCCCTGCAATGGCCTGTGTGGTGATTTAGGTGCAGGACAAGAAGAGGGGAGTGTTTGCAAGGCTCGGGGGTGGAGGCAGTGTACTTCACTTAGGAGTGCAGTGTTGCACAGGCCTCGATTGAGTGTATGTAAGTGTGCTCAGTGTGTTTGTGAGTAAACCAGTTAGATGATGAGACTGTCTTGATAGAGTATAGCAGTGAGCCAGGTATTAGAATGGATTAGTGAGTGTCCTTGGCATGAACTAAGTGTAAGTGAATGAGTGAACCAAGGTCCTTAGTGTGTCAAACAACCAGTGTTTGTGTGCTCAGTAGAGATAGGATGTTAGTATCAGTTAGATGTTAATTTTAGGATAGGTGAGGTTATCCTTGTGTGTCCATAGATTAGAAATGTGACTGTATATTGATGTATCCTATATACATGAGCCAAGGGAGTAACAATTAAGGGCTAGTGCCTTGTGTGATAGTGGGGATTTGCTTCATGAAAGTCTGACATTTGGAAATACCAACATATGTGACATGTATCAGTATATTGGTATTAGCTTAGTGAGTATCGGTTAAGTTTAGTATTGCCTAAGTGTCTTTAAGTGTCTTGAGTATTGGTCAGTGCTATGCACATGTTAGAGGGCTCGAGAAGAAGAAGGTTAGCAGTAGACAAGAATGAGAATGCGAGTGTATATATGTGTTCCAGATCTGTTAGAGGGAGTGTAATGTATATATATATATATATATATATATATATATATATATATATATATATATATATATTACACTCCCTAAATATATATATATATATTTTAGGGAGTGTAATATATATATATATATATATATATATATATATATATATATATATATATATATATATATATATATATATATATATTACACTCCTAAAAAAAAAATATATATATATATATATATATATATATATTTTAGGGAGTGTAATATATATATATATATATATATATATATATATATATATATATATATATATATATATATGGGAATGTATTATACATGGGAATGTATTGTACATAGACATATATGTGGAAGTTAGGATTTGGGGATCTGAGTATAGGTATGGTAAAGTGTCTTAGTGTTAAGGAGTGAGCCTCCTGTGCACATGAAGATGTGTTCAGGATTTAGGGGTTCTAGATAGGAGAGGGGTGGACTTATACCAATGTATCAGTCAGGTATCAGTGGTATCTTGAGTGTAAGTGAGGTTTGGTTAGTATTGGTCAGTTTTGGTTAGCATCAGTTAGGATATGAAATGGTATGAGGGTATAGCAGAGAATGATTAGGAGGGGCCCTGGGCCTGTGTTCGAGTAGAGAGTATGAAGGGGTTAGCCCCCTTAGTTACAGAGTAGTGGCTTGCCTTGGCCAATGTGGCTTTGGCAGCAAGCCTTGATTGTTGTAGGCATTCGGCCAATATGGCCACTACACAAAAATAAGAAGGGGGAACAGCAGGTTGGGACTCTTTAGCCTGCCATCCTGTGATAGGCCATGGTGTGTGATTAGTGGTTAGCTTAGGATAAGTGAGAACGCCTAATAAGTTAGTATCAGTCATGGTTTAAAGAGTATCATTAAGTTTCTAGTGTTTAGTATTGTGTTCTAGTGTTCTGTAAGTTAGGGTGTCCTAATAATGTCCTAGTGAGTTAGTGTGTGGTACATGATTAGTGTAGAGAGTGAGCCCATGTATGTGCATGAGTATCTAGTAGCTGAGTGTGTTGTATGTCACAAGATTCATGTTTTAGTATGTGCGTGATAGTGTAGGTAAATAGAGAGGAGATTTTATGACATATGAATAGGTAAGAGGAGTGTGAGGGGATCAGTTAGAAATGTCAGTAGTTAGGCTAGTGTTTGGCTTAGCCATAGGCTCTTGGCCAATGCCCCTTAGCATCTGAAATTCTAGGTAGTATATGCATTGTGGGTCAGTTCCTACAAGGAGCAGGACATTGGGGGTTTCTATCTTCCCTATTAACATTCAGTTGAGTAGCTCAGCTTTAGGAGAATGCTAGGGTTGTGTTGGTTAGGATATTGAATGTTAATATCAGATCTTAGGTGGTTGTATCAGAGGGGTTAGTAGTAATATCAGAAGATTAATTAGATGTATCAGGTTTGTGAGGGATAAGAATAGGTAGATGAAAGACATGGATGAGAGTATTTTGTGTCTTACTATATATATATATATATATATTTTTTTTTTTTTTTTGTGTCTTACTATATATATATATATATATATATATATATATATATATATATAAAATATATATATATATATATATATATATATATATATATATATATATTCCTTTATATATATATATATATATATATATATATATATATATATATATATATATATATATATATATATGTATGTGAATGTTGTAGGTAAGGGTGTATCTTTCATGAGAAGTGTGACAAGCGTGAGGCCTATAGGTATGGACAAAAGGAATTGAAATAGGAAAGTTTCATAGAGTTAATGAATAGGTATCTAGAAAAATAGTATGGTAATGTATGTATAATAAGAGTAGTGGTGTATAGTGTCCAATATCTCTATACCTACCTATATGACCTAGGACCCTAGAATTGGCTTGATTTGACCAAGAATAACTAGATTGATCAGTTTGACTAGATTGACTATCAGTTGACTAGTGTGACCCAAAATTGACCTAGAAATCATGTATCACCATAAATATTCATGTTTAATACCCCAGAACACCAATTAACATGTATATAATCTATAGGTCTATGACTCCACTTTGAGTCTCGATTCATATTGATAGCTCAGGACCGCAGGCGAGTACATTCTCTGATAGTTTTTATTGCTTTAATATTTACTATATCTGTTCAGTTGTAGTATTTTACTTGATTTTCGACACGAGGATACACGGACTAGTATACCTTAGATCCCGTCATGAGATGTTACTCCTGGTTATCCTTGTATACTGGTACATGTCTCGTTCTTGACTATTTTCTATGTACTTGTATAGACACCGATTTCTAAGGGGATTTGCTACCCTCTTAGAGAATCCCGTGTCGTAACGTGCTATGGTTGGATCTATTATACTACTCGGAGATGGAGAGTTATTAGAGGTTATGTGATCAATACCCCTCATGTAACTACTTGTGCATAGCTCCACCCTCGCCACACGTAGGGTGTAGCCTGACCTGATACTACTGGAATAATAGCTTTCTATTTTGGCCGGCCTGATCTCCAGGTTTACCTATGCTTGTTTTTGTGCATAGCCGGTCAAATAGAACAGCCTGATCTGGACCCAAGCAGATCACATAACGCTCTAATATCTTAAGACATCGTTTATATTTACATTGTACATCAGATTTTCCTGTACTGCTTTATATTCCAGTATTTCACACCATGACATGATATTCAATTCACTTGTACTGTTTTACTTCCAGTCTTGATATTCTAGCTTGTATTCCATTATAAATGTTTCTTATAGTATTTTTTAATTCATTGGAACTGCTGTTGGCATTTGTACTTCGCTCCAATCCTGACTGGATACGTTGACAAATTTTACAGAGAACTTGGAGGATCCAGCTAGCCTAGAGGACACCAGTAGTATTTGGAGTAGACTGTTAGGACTGTTGGGTTATGACTTTTAGTTTTTTGATATGTATTTGATTTGTACTCTGTTTGGTGTTAATAACAGTTGGCTCTTTTCAATTCCGATTTGTATTGAACTTTGAGATCCTTCTATATATTAAATTTTTGTGCTGATATCCATCTAGTTACTTTGTGATTGAGTTGTAATTATATTCCTCTGTGCGGAGATGACAGGTTATATTCTTTGTGTCTTAGATGTTATATGTTCTAGATGACCTATACAGCATTCTACCGCTGACTCTGCGGCGTAGGCTGGACGTACCCACGTGCTTGTGCCCCTAAATAAGGTATGGGTCGTGACATCGGGGAAGGCCACTGCTGTGCTCCTCCATGCTTCTAACCATAGGTTTTCGAGGTGTCGAGTAGAAAAGGACCCTCCCATAATGGATAGGGCTTTGAAGATAAAGTCGCCATCGTCAGCTTTTTTTCTTTTTTTTCTTTCTTTCATCTTTTTCCTTTTCTTGTATATTCTTACATACTCTGTAACTAACAACGTGCAAAGACAAGGAAAAGAATAAAACAAAGTGACATGATGCACATATATGCACCAAAAATACTTTGCTCTCGGTAGAGACAAACACTTCTTCCTGCATAGTAAATCTCGAGTTTCTAAAGAACTTGACTTTTTGTGCAGAGGACAATCTGACTTACTTAAACAACTATGTATAAGTGAGGGAAGATTCATCTCAGCTTCTAAAAATGGCTACAAAAATATATGAGGACACTTACCTTGACCACTGTCACTGCCACAAAAAAGCGAGAGCAAGTTGTCTGTAATTCAGAACTGAAAAACTGAGCATTTTTGCATGTGCACATGTTTTCGCAAAAAACCTGTATTTTTGCAAGAGCTTGCTTCGCACAAAAATTGTCTGATCTTATCTTTTGTGACGGTGTTATTTTAACTTCTTGTGACTGTCTTTCACTGGAACTTGTTTATGTGGAAGGAGTCCATGCATACTTATCTTTTTCTTACTGGATACTAAGCATAATCTTTTTGCAAAAATCATCCTGACTTACTCTGACAGAGATGAAGCACAGAAGGACATCACAAATCCCTTGCTCAAAGCGAACAAAAACATTATACATAAGACTTTCTCCATCTTCGAAACAATTTGGTTGTGCGCACCCACGAAACTAGGCTCGATTTTGTTCGATTTCCCAGCCAAGATGTTGATTACATGGTTCGGATTGATTGTCATTGTTGTCGTATGGAGAATCCCAACTAGTTGCCACTAAAGTGTAAGACTGTTCTGTTGGCGCTCTTGGATAACCTATACAGTCCCAATTTTGTATCCTCCTGCTATTATTGTTAGTACATCCGTTGTTATAGGCCTCGTTTAACACTGCATTCCATCCTTCAACCTTAGCTTTCAGCGTAACATTTTCCACATACTTAGGTTTGCACTGAGAAGCATTTTAAGTTGGCAACATTGGCACATAACTATATGGAAGGTTCTAAATGCACAGAACTTCCATTTTTCATAGTATTTACGACATCATCTGTAACATAATCTGGAATACCAATAAAAATCTTCTTTTGGCTTTTTGAAAGACAAATTTTGTCTCTCTTTTTTGCATTTAGAAATAAAATTTTATTCTCTTGCCAAATTTATTAATATGATTGAAACTTTTGTTATTCATAGGTAATATGGACATGATAACAAAGTTTAATGTGTTTAGGAATAGGAACGAACTACCAGAGGTATATAGGACATGATAGTAAGGTTTCTAAAAGATGACACACTATAAAGAGGATCAAAGAAGACTTTTTTTGCTCAGAGATAGTATGGACATGGAAGACAATGTTAAGAAAACTTCGTTGGGGAATGTATTTTGATTAACAGATGTTTTGGGCGTATTAGTCAAAGGAGATCGTTAAGAGGTAATATAGGCATAACAATCTCTGGGAATATTATAACTCAAATAGAGACTAGCAATAGAATTTTTTCAACGAGAGCATCTCATGTACAAATTATCTCTAACTAAACTTGGGAATAGATATAAGAAACCTTTGGGCCAAGTGGGATCCAAAGATAAGATTTTTCAATAGTAGAAGGTTTGATTTGTGATCTCAATGGGAACATCTTGTACAATCTGAGGATAGTTCGACTAGGGAACTTTTGTGGATTATGGAGAATTTAAGACTCTTGAATATAGATGATAGCTCAAAATTTGTATTATTGTACATTATAAAAATATGACACTACACATTTTGTTTATTTTAATGTCAATACGACTTAGATCAAACATAGTATTTTTTAAGGAACTTACCATTAATAGACATCATAAAGAAGTCACCATTCATTTTAGCAAGCCGATAAGCTCCGTTGGAATATACTGACTCCATCATAAATGGGCCCTCCCATTTGGCTTGGAACTTGCCTTAACTTTTGTGTGTTATGAGCATCGATCTTCTCACTGCTAAAACTAGGTCATCTACTTGGAAGACTCTTTCCTACACCTTCTTATTAAAAACTTTAGAAATGTGGACTTGATATAGCTCAATGCGATATTGAACTTGCAGGCGTTTCTTGTCAATTGTCTCTAACTCTTGCAACTATAAACAACCATTGGCTTCAGTAGTCAATTTTTTGGAAAGATCCACTCTAAGAGATGGAATCTGAATTTTCATAGGAAGAACTGCTTCGTAGCCATAAATCAGGAAATACAATGTACTCTCGATTGGTGTTCATACCGTTATCCGATAAGACCATAGACATTCACCAAGCTTCTCATTTCAATCGTGTTTATTAGACAAAATGAACTTTTTGAGTAACTTAATTATAGTCTTATTGAAAGCTTCGGCTAACCCATTAGCGGAAGGGTTATATGATGTTGAAGCTATATTTTGGATCCAATTTTTAATGCAGAATGCATGGCTTACAAACTTTGACCCATTTTCATGTATAATCCTTTGGGGAATGTCGAAACAGTAAATGACATAGTCTTTGATGAAGGTGATAACATTAAACGTCTTTACTTTATTGCGTGGTATTACTTTCGTCCATTTAGAGAAGTAATTGGTTATTGCTGGAATCAATTAATATCCTTTAATAGAAAAGGGACTGATATGATCAATGATTTCCTTACTCCATGCTTCGAATGGCCACAAGGTGGCCGTCAGGTGTAAAAACTTTGATGGTTGGTGTATAAAATTTGTATGGATTTGACATGCCTTGCACTACTTTCCATATTTTAAAGCATCAGCTACCATAGTGGGTAAATAATAACATATTATCTTGAGGCGATCCTGAAGTTTAGGACCCCGTTGGTGTGTACCATATGTACCGTCATGAGCCTCTCAAAAAACTTCTTTTGCTTCTACACTTGATAAGAATCAAAGCAAAAGTCTATCATACAAAGGTCGATATAACATCTTCGTTACTATCTCATAGTAGAATCTAAGGGCGTGTCTCTGAATGTAAGGTGCTATCTTTGGATCATCTGGAATAATTTTATAGACAGCATAATCTATGAATGAAAACCTCAAATCTCGTGCTTCGAAATCTATTTCCACTGGAATACAAATTAATTGTCGACCCATTATTGTGATTGAGCGTTGTGTCTTAACTGGCATGGCCAAGAATGTTGTAAGCCCTGCTAGAGAATCTACTTCAGTGTTCTCCAATCGAGGTACATGATTGGTGTAGAACCCTCTAAAAGTGCTAGCTAACTCAAGAGTAGCTTGATGGTATGGAATGAGATCCTCATGCCTAAATTCGTAGTCACCTGACTTAACTAATAATGAGGTTAGAATCATTGTAAGGTTCAAGGTAGTTTATACCCAATTGATGTGGTAATTGGAGTCTGGTAAAGTATTGTACTCTGCTACATATTAGAACATGATTCCATAGGATTATACCGATGCTCGGCCCCAATCATCATAGCTAAGATAGAATATCGCTTATTCATGACCATTATCATTCTTTTGTGCTAACAGTGCTCAAAAAGAGTGATCCATCATTCGAACATACAGTAAGAAAGGTTTCTCTGTAATGGGAGCCACCAGTACTGGAGGATTGGTAAGATACTTCTTAATATCTTTAAATGATTGTCGGTATTAAACGAGCATGACATCTTTCTTTATAAGTTTGGTGAATGATTGACAATGACCACAAAGATTTAATGTGAATCTTCTGATATAGGCAATCTGCCCTTGGAATCCTAAGAGTTCTATCAGATTCTTCGGTAGACACATATCAAGGATAGATTTGAATTTATCCGGATTGAGGTGAATACCTCTTGATGTAATGACAAACCCAAGGAACGTCCACTAGAGACTCCCTGGAAAGACTTGGTTGGATTCATCTTGAGTTGGTGAGCACGCATCAATTCGTACACCATTCTGAGATCCTGCAGGTGATCCTGCTTGTGACAACTCATGATAGCAATATCATTGATGTAGTACCCCATTGTTTTGTATAAATGCTTACAAAAAATTATGCTCATAGCTCATTGGTATATTGCACTGTATTTGTCAGTCTGAAAGGCATCACAGTATAGCAGTATACCTCTGATGGTGTTTAAATAAAGTGTGCTTTTTATCTTTCGAAAACATCTTGATTTGATTGTATCTAGAAAAGTTGTCCATAAAAGACATCCGCTCGAAGCCGCAAGTATTATCGATCATACGTCAGAAATAGACATAAAAAATTTATCTTTTGGACAAGCAAAGTTTAAAATAAGAAAATTGATAAAGACTCTGATCTTTATGTTCTTCTTTAATACATGAACAATGTTTGCTACCCAGTCGGGATGTTGTGCTTCACGAATTAAGCCGCTTGATATCAGCTTCTAACTTCGGTTTTAATGACTTTCAAGCTATCTGGACGATTCCACATTGTTGTTGCTTGACCAGTTTAGCATTTGGACGAATGTTCAGCCAGTGCAAAACTATTTGGGGATCTAGACCAGACATGTCTTCGTAACTCCATGCGATGAAGGCTATATTTGATGATAGGAAGTACAAAGAAAGATCGGAGAAAGCGAAGGCGGCTAGGAGCAAGGCCGACAAGTGGTGCGGCAGGTCAATTTCAATGACGGAGCATTTTTGTCGAATAATATGTGATTGTATTTAGTAAATGTATTTGCATTTAATAATAATATGATAAATGTGTTTGTATTAAATAATAATTAATGTTTTATTTTCAGGTACAAAGGGGCGTTGATACTGCTAGGGTGACCATCATCCTGGCCACCATCGGAAGGACGAATAGCTCATCGACGATCGGGCATCCCAGAGCAATGTAAGTATTTCACAACTATATTTATATTTTGTTAATTTTAATATGACTTAAAAGTATTCATGAGTCGTTAGGCTACTTAGATATTAGTAATTACATGCACCATGAGTAGATAGTAGTAGTAAGCTTATAGAAAGATGTGCATAATATAGGATGAGTATATAACATCAGCTACCAAAAAATTGTAATTTAATACCTTAACAGAGCATAGAATAAGAGAGGAGTTATTTGGAAGTGTCTAGACAGAGTTCTTCAATATGTACTTTTAAGAAGACTAATTGAACCAATTAGGCCAGAAAACCTCCAAGGTAGATTGGCGTAGTATAAGACCCTATTTTAAACTTATCTTAACTATTTCAGATGCATGATAATAAATTTATAGATTTCAAATTAGATAGATTTGGAGTTTGTAAAAATAAAGAGTATAAATATTACATTTATTCAAAATTAGTATATATATATATATATATATATATATATATATATATATATATATATATATATATATATATATATATATATATATATATATATATAATTTATTTTCTATGTTTTTACAAACTTCAAACCTATCTAATTTGAGTTCTATAAATTTATTATCATGCATCTGAAATAGTTAAGATAAGGCAAAATTTATGGCCGTATTGGTTTAATTAATCTTCCAAAAAGTATTGAGGAACTCGATCTAAACACTTTCAAATACCTCATATCTTATTTTATGCTCTATTACGGTATTAGATTGAATTTTTTGGTAGCAGATGCTACAATCTATCCACCTTAGAAGAATTTCATCATCGAAATTTTAAAACCACTTAAAATTTGAAATGATTACCACTTGAATGGTTGAGTTCATATTTCTTGAGTTATTCATCTTATCGTATGCATAACCTGAGTCCTTTATTGTTATCCATAGAGATCCTTCCTTCACTATCCAAATTTCTACCAGTTTAGTACACCATCATCATCTAGCAGCTTATCCTAGAAGGTCATGATCAAACAACTTGTCATTTCTTTTGTTGGTTTCTAGTTTTTCTTTTCAGAATTCTCGCTGCACATTCCTTGCTAAGTTATAGGTTATTAAATCCTTTTAAGTCTCAAATGTAATTGTCTTGTTCAAGTTTTGTTTATCTTGGTTAACAATGGTTATGTTCAAATGGTAATCGAAGATCCCTCGACTTCATATCCATTATTATTTCTTACTCTATATCATCTTAGTATTAAATTACGTATTAAATTATACTCTAAAACCATATGCTACTCCTCGAAAGTATGCGTATAGTCTATATATTTCTAGCCATCGAAACCATAATAAAGTTTGAGTCTGAAACCTAACATGTAAGATGTCAATCCTTTATTCTACAACTATCCAATAGATCACTAAGTCCTCAACCTTTAGCATGAATCCTTTCTAACTACTACCACTCGATAAATTTTCTTCAAACAACTATTCATATAAAATTTTCTTTAAATCGTCAATTCGTTTGTCATGTCATCAAGACGTTACTCATCCATTAATCCTCAATAAGGCAATATTATACAAACCTAACACAAGTGAATCATGTTTTACCACTCATAATAATTTCCCTATCCAAAATATTTCTCAATCACATTATAAGTTTTCTCGTTAACATCTATTTTGAAAATCAATGACCCATAATGCTAATCTTAAATTTAACTTTCTCCTTGAAATACTTCTTCTTCACAATCATTTATTTTTCTTTATTGCCACTTAAACTTTTGTGGTCTTATAGTCTAGGTTACCAATGAATCCTTCTAACCAACCTCATAATTTAGCCTCTAACATATTTTCCTCCAGTCACCTATATTCTTTAAATTTTATATATAACTCTTTAGCCTCAATCCTTACGGTTTATTTTTCCATTATTAGCCTGCTTAACTATTTTTAATATTCACATACATAATATTTACTCCCCTTGGAATTTATGAGATAGTGGTTCATCTTATCTTTCACCAATAATGATAACTACTTGTTCACATGATCAAATATAAATATTTGCAATTATTTATGATAAGCTTTGGTACAACTAAGGACAATAAAGTCTTACCTAATATTGTACTTACTATAGGCATATCCTAGCTAGCATACCCTCTACTATACATGCATCATAATCATACAAGCATCTCTATCCAATTTCACTAAGAAGTTCGCCTATGGGGTTTTTCTAGTCCAGTGATCGGTTAGTAAAAAGGTAACAAGCTACAGGGCTGGGTTGAGCAAACCATACCAACATAAATCAATGTTAGGATCATACAAAGTAAGAAGAGAGTAAAAAAAATTAAGGACGATATGAATCAAAGCGAGATGCATATAACGTAGTCTACGTAAAGATAGAGAACCACATATCACTGTGATCCTGTTATATGAAGTTCTGCCTCGGCATCATGCATCTAGATATAGGAACTCATGATCCTATAATACAATGGATGGTTGTAGTGCATGTCAGTATCGCCAAATAATATAGGTTCTCAAACATGCTCATGGCCAAATCCATAAGATTTTTTCCAAAACAGTTAACAAATAACGAGAAAAGTCAATTGAGAAATATAGGAATGTTTAGTCAATAAACATGAAAGAGAACGATACGAAAGCAATCATGTCGGAAGAATCCTAGAGAAGCCTACATTCCTAACTGTAGATGTATCCTCAAATCATATTTCCTTAATTAGTTGCAGGCTCACAGTAGTATGACTATCCTAGGTACTTTCATGACTTCACTCACTTTACGAAGACTCGACCTGTATGGGCCACCACAATAACTATCATTCACCTGTCCTAAAATATACAAGACTAGGATACGTGGCAATGGCTAGCTATGCATCACATGGACTCCAGCCCAACTCTGATAGGTATACGTTGTCTAGAGTTGGCTATCTATAATATCCACACAAGTATATTAACATATATATCAATAAAAATATGAACTATAAAACAAGAAACATATGCGAAAGAATAATGAAGAAGTCATCGACTAGCAATATCAGAACTTTGAATAAATAATCTTCCAACATTTCTACGAAAGTAGCTCAACAATAACCTGAAAGAAAACCAGGTCCTCGGAGGAATATAGAAAATACATAATACACATGTCGTAAATGATGAATATTAAATATCAACTAGGAAATAATAGGTTAAACAACTACTCATAGCTAATCTACATGAACATGCACTTGAGGACAACATTTGCACGTACGGGGCTCTCTTGATCAAATAGTAATGCACGGGCAGTAAATAGTGCTCATCCAAGTCATTAGTGGCCAACAAGTAGAAAAATAAATATTAGCCCCTTCTTCTGGTAACTATCCTCCCCACCAAATGATATTGTCTGAGTCGACTCTACGACACATCCAGTCAGACTCTAACAAGTAACAAGTCTAGTAAATCATATACACAGAAAATACGAGTTACCTAGCATGCAATACAGCAGGAATTTGTGTATCACGCCTAATATGTGTCACCGAGAATAATCATATAACAAGTCATATGAGATAACAGTAACAATATAACAAAAGCATGACTGAGGAGATACAAAACATATAATTACTGTAAACGAAATAGGCAAGGTATACTTTCATGGAGGTCGTCCAAGCTTGTTGAGTTTGCGACACCAAAGTTTAGCCAAATCTAATTACAAACCAATGAGCTATGATCCACATGAATATCTACCGAGCGCAAACAACAATCAACCATAAATTACACACAAATATAAATACAACCAACAACTCCTAACTAGGAAAGTTGGATTGTCTAAGTCTTTTATCACTTAGGTCACGTAAATTGTTTATTGGCCATAACATTTAGATCTAAGTTACCCTAGTCACTATAATCAATATTTATACATTTATATTCTGATCTTAAGGTTAAACATAAATTTTTTGCTACAAATCGTATTTCTAATTCGAGGTTTCTGCAAACCTTCGAATCCAATACTCTTGTAGTGCTGAAATCTATAAGTATGTGCACTCAAATTGTAGGTTTATGTTGGTTGAATTTTCGATAAATAGAATGTTTCGATTTGCGTGCCACGAACCTCGAATTGGAAAATGCTATTTTTTAGCCAAAAATTTACCAAATGTGATTCAATATTGACTATGCACCAACTTCATAAGTCGTATGGCTGCACACAACAATGTGCTTATATAACCAATGGTTAGAGTTATCTTAGACTAGAATCAAAGTACAGTTGCATTATTATGTGTTATGATAATCTCATGTCTATGGACCACTTGTACCCAAAGACTTTCCTATTGACATGTACTCTTGTAAATCTGCCATTAGGGTATTCCTACTTGTAACACCCAGTTTTTCAGATGAGGGTAATTTTAAAATTTTGTAATTATAATTATTATTTATTGATTATTATTTCATATTATAATTTTTGGTGATTTTTAATCATTTTTAAACAATTTAAAATTATGACTTGTGATTTTGACATTTTACTATTGTTTGGTTTTAATTTCGAGGAATTTGTCACCCCCAGTTTTCAGGAACAGGGGTATTTTGTCATTTTGTATTTTTGAAATATTTTTAAAATTTATTTTATTATTTATGATATTGTTTGAGATTATTTGAGTTGGGTTCGAATTTCAGCTCAATCCGACTTGAAACGGGGACCCGGGGGTAGTGTTGACTTTAGTGGACCCACACACTAGTTAGGCATGGCCCACATGATATTAATTTTAGTCCACATGATATTAATTTTAGTTAATAGTTAGACTAATTATTATGGATAAGGCTAGTGTGATTAGAGACTTTAGAATGACTAATTTAGCCCCAACCAATTAGCCCTTTCCTAATACTAATAGAATAGGTTAGTGGGGGCATTTTGGACCTTACCATAATATGACAAACAGCCCCATATGGCCAGCCACTTTGGGAGAGGATAGGCTCAAGTTCATTTCATTATTCTCATCCACACTCTCTCTCTTGTTCTTCCCCAAATTTCTAGAGAGCAATCCCTAGCAATTTCTCCACCAAATCCTTCCATTTCTCCACCAAATCCTTCCATTTTGCCACCAAATCTTCTTCTTTCCTTCTCCATTCTAGCCAAGGAGGAAGCTATCCAAGTTTGGGAGGATTCGGAGCTTGTTCGTGTCCTTTTGGAATCTCTACGTGTCGGTGTCGCTCCGGGAAGGCTTTTCTTCGATTCGATCTACCGGAAGGTATAAATCCCTTCTCCTTTTCATTTTTTCATGCATATAGGTCTATTTTGAACCCATAGGAATGACCCCCATGGTTGTATCTCCATTATGTCTATTTCGTATCCATTTGGAGGTCATAGGAGTGTCCTTTGTGTTGTGGTTGTGTCCATGTGGGAAAACCCCAAATTTGGACACATTATGTGTTGTAGTTATGTATGAATGAATTATTACTTGTTTAATCTCATATTTTTGTATTGGAGATGTGTTCTATAGTGTCTCATATATATATTAGTGTAGAGAGTGACTTCTTGATATATTATGTTATATACTTGTGTTTCTTTTGTCTCAAACTACCTAAATTCGTCATAATTTTTATCCACGTTTTTAGTAGCTAGAGCAACTTAGAAATGCCATAACTTTTAGCTCATAACTCCAATTAACCTTCCGTTTTTTTAAAAGAAGCGTATCAAAGTTAGCTTTCCAAATATATATTTTAATAAGCCAAATTCTTTCTGTAACTTTCTGTAGAATTATTTGAGTGTCAGCTGTACGAAAGACGAACGTGTTTCGGTATTTTTGCGATTTCGGGAGCTTCCGGACACGAAAATGCGATCCGTTTAAAGTTTCGGAAAGCTAACATGAAGAGCTACAACATACTTTAATCCTAGAATTTAATGAATGCCCAATTGGTACAGTATTGGTTTTAAGTAGAAGAGTGACTATACGATATATGTATTTTGTGTAACCTATGAGCCTATGTAGTATGGATATTAAATTAATATAGAGTATGTAATGTATGATATGTTAGATGAATAAAATGATATATATATATGATATATATTCTCTTTACATTAATGTATATATATGGTTGAATGCAAGCATTTAGGAATGTTATTAATATAATGCATATAAGCAATGCATGAATGAAAGAATGATATACAATGTATGCATGAAAGTATATAATGAATGCTAGATATGAATGCAAGATATATATGTAATGATAGATATGAATGCATAATGTATAATATTGTAATGCAATATATAATGATAACATGTATGGTAATGTAGAGTATATGATGCAAGCATGAATGAATGGAGGAAATACATGTATATAGGTAATATAAAATATAATATACGAAAGGAATGAATGATAATATATAACATGATATGTAAGGTAATGCAAGGTATAAAATATATGATGTGTGTATGTTTGTATGTCTCTATGTTAATGTATGAAATGATATGAATATACAATATATGCATATGTATAAAACATGTAGGTAATGCATAGATGCATGAATGAAATGAATGTTTGCAATATGTTAATATAAATACAAGTATCTATATGCATGAATGTAAGTATAATATAATACAAGTATACATGTATGTATCATGTAAATGTAATATACATGATATGTATGTATACATGTATACAATGTAAGTATGTATGTATGTATTTATATAAACTGAGTTAACCTATAACCTTTTACACACATGTATTCATACACCCTTTGACATCATGTATCCCATATCACATACACCTACCTATCACTAAATTTTAGAACATTAACACATATCCTTTCACACACATGCCAAACACACATACTCACTTGCTCTTTTACCTCTCTTTCTATATATATATATATATATATATATATATATATATATATATATATATATATATATGTGTGCCTATATATATAGCTTTCCTATATATCTATGTATATGAATATGTGAATGTGAATAATATATATACATTATATGACTAAGTTTGTGTGCCTTGTTAGCTTATGGTTTAGTTTTGTGCTTGGTTTAGCAAGTGACTTAGGCTATGAGTTAGTAGCTATCTTGGATACTTGATTTGCATATACTTAGTTTGTTTAGACCTAGAATAACTTGTTGACCTAATTTAGACTTGTTAGACCTAGTTTGACCATAGTTGACCTAGGTTTGACTTTCAGGGTTGACCAAGAGTTGACTTTGGTCTAGATTGACCTAGAATCATGTAGAATGCATAGTAGAACTTCATATTGTCGTTTTGGACTTGTTGTAACTTGTGCTGTTCTGATTAGGAGCCAGACACCTCTCATTGGACATTATATTTACTTTGGACATTCAGACATCAGACGAGTACATTCTCTGATAGTTCTTTCATTATTTGATGATTACTATAATTTAGTTCTAGTATAGTTCTATTTGATTCTCTGTCACAACATGTATTAATATTTTAGATTCATTTACTCGTAATACATGTACTTGATTTATCTAACCCTATTACTCGAATCACTCACAAGACTCATCTACTCGAAACACCTACAAGTATTAAATGTACAAATCATACAAGAATCATCATTACAAGAACGATAGCCATCGCTGCTGGGCCGGTATGCGATGTGTCGTATTCAACAAGAATCACCAAACAAGAATGATAGCCATCACCGCTTGGCCGAGCGTGCGATGTGCCGTATTACAAGAATGATAGCCATCACCGCTTGGCCGAGCGTGCGATGTGCCGTATTACAAGAATGATAGCCATCACTGCTTGGCCGAGCGTGTGATGTGCCGTACTCATTACAAGAATCACCTACAAGGATTAGTGTACAAGAATCTTACAAGAATCACTTCACTCAAATCATTGAGAAGAATCATCTACTAGAATCATCATGTACAAGTATCATTTACTAGACTCAATTGTATTAGACTCACATTGGGATTACACTCAACTTATATTGTACAAACTGGACTTATAACTGTTAGCCTAGTTCAGCTAGATCTTATTTTACAGTCTTCTTTGCCATCATTCTTCTTTTATTTCATTACCTTACTTTTCTTGTACCTTTGCTATTTTTCTACATCATTACCTGTATAAAACTGCCATATTCATCAATAAAACTGTCTATAACTGCTTTATAGTTCTCTATCATTTAATTAGGATTTCTTGATGAGTTGTACTCGTTCCTGTCCTGACTGGACCTGTTGATAAATTTTACAGATAGCCTGTAGGTTGCCTGTTAGCCTAGAGGAGACACAGTAGAGGTTGTATAGTTAGTTATTTCAGTTGTATTGAGTTGTATTTATCCTATGGATTATTGTATTGAGATTTGAGATGTTTTCTGGGTTTGTGTATCTCGACACTTAGACTTCTATCTGTTGTATCTCTTTTGGATTTTATGTTTTACCTATCTTTTATCTTGCTCTACCTTAGTTGTGATTAAGACTGTATCTGCTATGTCACCTCTATTCGGAGAGTATATACTGTACAGGTACCTTTATATTGTTAGATGTTTGACCTAGGACAGCGTTTTACCGCCGACACTGCGGCGTAGGCTGGACGTACCCACGTCTCGTGCCCTTACTCTAGGGTGCGGGTCGTGACACTACTTCGAGTCAGTTCAGTAAACATGTCTTATAACGAGCACACATATCTTTAGATTAGAATCTCCTCTTGTAACACCCAGTTTTCTAAATGAAGGTAATTTTAAAATTTTGTAATTTTAATCTTTTAACAATGTTATTTAAATCATGATATGATTTTTGGTAATTTTTAATTATTTTAAAACTATTTTATTGGTAATTTGTGATTTTGGAGTTTTGCCAGTAAAACCTAGAGACTACTTGACCTAGAGCCTAACCATGTGATTAGGATGTTTTATTTATCATTTTTGGCTAGGGGTATTTTGGTCATTTTGGTTTCTTGGAATTAATTGTAAATTGTTTGATTGATGGTTGTTATTTTTGACCTTTGCTAGTTGAGACTATGGAGACTAACCTATATGTTGACTTTAGCTATGGTGACT